>JANZLH020000060.1:1101244-1111905 GCA_026770325.2 Erythroxylum fimbriatum
TATTTTACATTTATGAATACATTTATATTTGCCCCCACTGAGCAAAATTTCTGGCTTCGCCCCTGTACGTATATCAACTTCCCATGAATTTTTTGCACTCTTTTTATACACACTTTCAATGATCTTTCTGTTTCAAAAATCATTTCAACACCATCTTATAACGTATTGATCATCAAATATGCAAAAACAACATATGCGGCACACCCTAGTTTTTCACTCACGTTTCAGCATAATATATTCAACCTCGTTTAACACAGAACTGTTAACTAACGTGATGCATATTTTATTCTACATATCATGAAAACCCATACGATATTTACTTATTTAAAACTCCAAACTCTTTAAAATCACGAATCCTAGTTTTCCAGTATGACACGATCATCAACAGTTGAAGGTTGTAAGGTTAGACATTTCAGTGATAGTGGAGAAGATAACAAAAAGAAATAACAAGTGAAAAATGAGAGCAAGGCTTGTATTGTGAGGGTGAGACAATTTCTAGAAGTAAAGAAACTCACAGAAGATGAAGAAAGTACAAGGAAGAAGAAAGTAAGATCAAACAATTAATTTGATCTTTCTACTATATTCGTAGGAATAAAGACTAAGTTTGGCAAGTGACACTTGTCAGTTGTCCAATTTCTATGAACTTAGACTAGGTTCTCTTATTTAATTAGTGCAATCATCTTAATTTTCAATGACATTTGTTAGTAAATCCCATAGTCATCTATGAAATTCTCCACTATCATTTGACTCTTATTTCTACTGCCATTCATCAATTGACTTGCCACTTGACATTTTTTCTAGTTCAAAAATTCTCATAATTTCGAAAATTTTCTAAATTTCACAAAAATTTCCAAATCAATAAATATTATCACCAAATCAATTTTCAACACATACAAACCACAATTCTCTACATATTCACGTTTATAAATCAATCATACCCAAAAAAATGTCAATGAATGCATGTACAATCATTTTAATGTGCAAAAATCAATATTCATATATCTGTGTATGCTATATTATGCATGAGTATGAAATGCACTTTCTAAATTCTCAATAAGCTCTCGTATACACTATTCTAGGGTTCTAGATCCTAATATAGGATATTGGGATATTACATTTACATCACCAATGTTGCAGTCACCTTTTATGTAAACAACAATAATATCACCATTGAAACCCTTATCGGTTTCAACTTTAAGAAATGAAAGTAAGATGTAGAGTTTGCATTAGAGATTATAGATATTAATACGATCATGATCAAAGAAAGATCATTAGCGCCTACATCCACCAATTTAGAAGCTAAGAGAGCAACAAATGAAGCCTGAGAAAGGCTAAATAGGATGTGCTACTTAACGATAAAGAGATCCATTTTGGACCATTTGTTGAGTGAACTTCTAAAGACTAAAATAATAAGAAATTTCCTCAATAATGTCTCACAGAGATATAAGGTATACTTTAATGCTAAAATAGGTGCCTTATTAAAGAACTATACTGTATGAGATATAATGGAGAAGGGGGAGTGAGATAATGCATAATTAGGATGGACCACCTTTAAAGTAAATTGAAGGTGTTATACATTTATATTCATAATGCTTGTATTGTGCACCAAATTCTGAATACTTTCCACTAGAATTTGGAATTCTAGTTACCATATAATTACCTGTTGTGTTGTTAAATAAGAGAAGTTGAAGAATACATCTCATATAGCCTTAATTACAACTAAGGGAAAGACAAAGGTGAAGGCCTAAAAGTTTAAAGATAACAAATATAAACTTCCCCCACATAAAGATGTCGGTCAGTCCAGCGCAACTAGGAGCCCAGTAAGTATTAGTTTGTGATGTTTCTTCTATAAAAAGAAGAGATATAAGGAGCTAGAATGTTAGAAATACAAAGCTTGAAGAGAAAGACAGGAGTTATCAGGTAACTCCTCGGCTTATATGATACATGAGTCTAATGTTGCTATAACCATATCAAGTTCATGATGGTTAAATAGTAGATTTTCTTATTATGTTATTTGACGATATAGAGATTAATGAATTATACTTATTCTATTTAAATTAGAAATAAATTTCTAATTATTATGAATTAGAAACTTATTTCAAATTTTATATGTAGCTATTGAATACAAAAACAACAACCTTGAGAACACGAGCTTGCAAGTGCTATTTCTTGGAGACAACCATGTATCTGGTGTCAATTTAGGGTTGCACCTGAAGTGATCAATTACCTGTCCTAGTATGCCTACATATAGCGCCAGAAGTTGAGTAATCGTTGCCAATTTTGTCAAAGGTTTCTCATACATGTAAACATTTGTGTTAAAATATTCTATTTTTGGAATTATTTGTATTTTAATTTATTTAGGATATCTTTTGTAATAAAGAAGTTGATTTGGTGTAAGATTTTACTATGTTAGAATATGTAAAATTCTAGAACTCAAGATATTTGTGGAAGGGAGGAATCCTTAAAGAATAAAGAATCTTAAAGAAGGAAGGACTTATTGTACATAAATAAGCAGTCCATGGTATGACAAAGATCTATCTATCTTTTTTTGAGAAATTAAAATTAAATTAATGAATAAAAAGAGAGGGACAAAGACTACCAGAGAATAACATCACTCTCCAATAGTTAAGAAGCACAGTTGGAGATACTACATAGAAAACAATTGAGAGCACTACACTATTTGACATACTGAATAAACAACACACACAAAAACAACAAGGCTTTAGCATCGTTCCAAAGAAGTAAACGAAACAAACCCATCCTCTGAGCTTTTCAAAAAGTTCCAAATTAGGGTTGGATGTCCTAATCCACCCGCAATTCGATCCTCGACTCCCTTCCAGTAAGACTCTTCCCCACATCTTGTCTGGAACTTCATTTGAATATAGTTTTTTTTTACCCATCTTCCTTTATTTATGCAGTGACCATAGAGACCATGGAGAAGTTCATGAAATCGCCCATCGACTTGCGGCATCTAACTTCCTTAGGTAAGATCTGACTCTCAATCCTTTATCTAGTGATTTTGTTCCATTTCTTGGCATGAATATTGTTCTCTCCCTTTCTGAATATTGAGTGTAGCACTAAATTAGTTGATCGTTTCATGTTTTTGAAACTTTTGCTGATTTTTTCTGTCCATATCTCTTGGTAGATATGGTAAGAAATAGCACCTTCCTTTTCTAGAGTGGAGTGGAAGCTTGTGCTTCTACTGGGACCTTAGTTGCCTCGAACTATCTAACTTGGTTGTTGTGTTTAGGTGCTTTTAGAGATCAATTACAAAGTTTTACAACATATTGTTTGAAGACTCTCCATGATTATGTTTTTATGTTGCGGCACACATATAAAAGTGTTCATTGAATCAAGTGCATTTTGTTTCTTTTATTCTTGATTTAATCACTTGAGATATTCTTCTCTTTATTTTATTATTTGTTTTAAAATTTTTAATTGAGATTAGCATGAGTTGATCGTGCTATTGGGTATAAGATAATCTCACAGGTAAGTACAAATGGATAACTTTAAAGAGTGAGCGGTGTTGACTCTGTAATAGCCTTATATAAGTCTATTGTACTATTGCAAAAGTTGATTAATTTGAGTAAGAGCTCTACAAACATAGGTTTTGTGCGTTGAGCTACGTTAACAATTTTCTTGTATTTTGTGTGTGTAATTTATTTGCTTGCAAAAAAATTCTAAAAACCACAATTGTTTTGTGAAAATCGAACTGTATATTTTAGTTACAACCGTGACATAATAGAAATTTTGCGAAATTTATTAACCTTTGGTTCTTTTCAATTTGAAGCTCGAGGGTCGTTATTCAGGTGTAAGAGTAGTTGGTGTAAGCTCATAAAACGGCATTTTCACTGTTGCTTATTGAAACTTCAATGCTCCCTTTAATTTCTTCTTTTGCTTGTGGCCTTCGTCTTAAGTTTACAAGTTGGTAATAACAGTTTTTTTTTTTAACGAGCTTGAGATTTGTTTGCTTCTCTGTTTGTTCGCTAAGCAGCTTAAAATTTTCAAGTTTAGAGCGGCAAAAGAAAATTTATTAAAAAAGAAAACTTTGGAATTTCGACGGAAATCATTTTTGGTGCTTCTCTTTCGTTCCCATTTAGCAACCTTTTCCACCGCTAAACAATAAAAGCATGGGCTCAGACAACTTTGCAAGAATAAATTTGTTCGAGACTTGGAAGTCTAGTAAAGGTGACGTTACTAGGTATTACAAGGCCGGCTAATCTGCAGATAGGGAGACTAGGGCTCACAGAAATTCATGACTATGTTTCAAAGTTCAAACCGGTTCATATGACACAATAGTCAGCATCCTATCCTTGGTTAACAACTTTGTTAAGCAACGCAACCACATGGATTTTCTCAAACCTTAAAGCAAGCCTATTCCCTACAAGTTACATAGGTACACGGGAAAAGAGAGGCAAATCTCTCAAGCTTTGCCTAATTGAATCACCAAAGGAGCAAACATGATGATGGAAACATATGCATGGAAAAACACGGAGCTGTAAAGGGCCTACGAACAAAACTATGACTACGAGGCTTCTGCAGAGAAAAAGGAAGTCTGTTCACTGTAATGTGCTTCCAAGATCACAAGATTGAGACCAAAATGTCATTGGGGCAAGAGAAAGTTGATATAATGGACTATGTTAAGCAACATTGTGTTGGGGATTGTCAATCGTGGGATGTTTACTTTCTCTTTTTCCCTTAGATTGTATTAATCCCAACTTTGTTCTTTTTGCCATTTATTGTTTCTATAGATCCGAGCAAAGAGAGATCTTGTTCCCCTTTGTTAATAGTTTTATCATTTTAATTATTATTTTAAACAATAACATATTCAATTGCTAATATTAATATAATCATATTTATTACTCCAAATAATAAAATACAATAAAACTTCTAAATGATTAAATAACTAATGTTCTTTTAATTTTTTAATATTTTAATAATAATAAATTCATTATATTTCATTAAAAATACATAATTACATTATTAGAATATTCTTTCTAAAATAAATTTTATTAAAAATTTTGAAATTACTATTATTATCTATTTTGTGTATTTTAGATACTTTAATATAAAATATATTTATTAAACCTTATCAATTTTAAAATTACCTTTTTTATTTAATTAACAATACAAATTTGTCAAAAAACCAAAAGCAAACTACCTTTATGGTTTTTATATATTAAAAAAAATAAGAAGAAACTAAAAAAATAGAAATTCAAGTAAATAAATTTTTAGTTAATTTAAAATTGACTAGTTGATGATTGATATCAACTTCTTAAGAATTGCATAAAATTCTTTTAACTTATTTCAATACAATACTAATATTAAAAGTTATGATCAAAATTTTAAATTTTAAATATTCAATAATTCTCTTAACATTAAATCACTGCAACAACTCATGTAATAACACAAACATTAAATATATACGATCCATATAATTTAGAAATGAAAAATTGCATAAAATTATATAAATAAAAAAGGCTAGTTTTAAGTGTAAAGTAATCCTCAACAGTCCAAACTGAATTTCTTGACAGCAACAACTTTCTTTGGTGTTTTTGGATTCTGTGGGGAACACAAGGAGCCAGGCCGGTCAAATGTTCCATATCTTTCCTGCAAAGGAGAAGCATCCCATGACTCTTTTATGTTGATTATGCAGACATCATACAGAATGTGCAAAAGTACACATATGGTGTGTGCATGTCACTTCATAGAACAACATGTAGTCTCACAACTACCAGCACATATCATTATGCAACTGTACCCAAAACTCAATGCCTTCATGCGGAGCTCCGCATGATCGTAATTCAGTCCATTTGAACAATTTTTATGATATCGTTTGCTAACTTCAATGCTTATTTTCCTTTTCTTTTCGGTGTTACGTTATTCTTACTTTGTTGCTAAGAAGGTCCGAAGACCAATGCTCTCGTACCCTGTTTCTATGTCTTGCATTCAGTAAAATTACAAGATACTAACCAAAGTGGTCCAAGACAAACTAGAAACCTGTAAAGTTACTTGAAGAGAGTTCACTTTGAATTTATAGGCAAAGCTGCTAAGCATCAAAACGCCAAAAAGACAGACAGCCGCAAGTAATTCTAAAGGCTGAAACCCATTAAAATCGGTTTTATACTGCTGGAAGCTATATGAATAAAAAGTAACAGCAATAACTTGACAGGACTTGTTTATCTGTGCGCATGAATCACATTTAGTTTACATTAAGCCCCAACAGAAATCATGACAACCTAAAACGGCTACTACTTTGACACGTAGAGTTGTCGGCTAGGTTGATGACATATCAGATCAGAACAATCAGGGTGCGTGTAAGAACTAAGAAATGCATCCCTCTTTCACTACATTTATGCATCTCCGTTGTGTTTCATCATCATCTTTAAATTTTAAACAGAAGGTGGCGGCTCATTTTATTTCACAACTCTGAAAACCATGGGAAGAGGAGTAACTTGTAGTTCTTCATCATCCCTTGAAAGCAGCAACTGTCAAGGTTTTTCAACAAACATCTCATTCTCTCACCCCAAGAGGGACTTGAGCACAGATCTTCGGTTGGGACTTAGCGTTTCAGCTTCTCAGCAGAATGACCCTCCAATACAAAGGTATATAATTAACTATATATCCAACTATTCGGATCCATAGTATTAGGTTTAAAACTTGTCGAGTGTTTGATTTTGTTAATGGGTGGATGCATGTTAATTAGTGGGAAAGAGTTGGATTGGCCACCAATCAATTCATTTATGAGGCAGGCATTAGCAGCAGAAGAATCTGAGTGTAACAGTGCCACGTTCTTTGTTAAAGTTTATATGGAAGGCATTCCGATTGGGAGGAAGCTGAACCTGTTATCCCATGATAGCTACTATGACTTGATAAGGACTCTTGATCACATGTTCAACACCACAATTCTCTGTTGAGTAATTCAAGTTTCTGTTTTGTTTCTTCTTGGGTTAGTTCATTTCTGTGGAGAAAAAAAGTATTAACGCTCTCAAATTGTGAGATTCAAGCAGGGGCCGAAATGGAAGGTGAACAAACTGACGGGTGCCACGTTTTGACATATGAAGACAAAGAAGGGGATTGGCTAATGGTTGGAGACGTTCCCTGGGAGTGAGTATCAGCTTCCTACCACCCCATCTATGTTTACTCATAGTAATTACCATTTCTAATCAATTATTGATTTTTTTTTCATTTTCCAGGATGTTCTTGTCCTCTGTAAAGAGATTGAAGATCACCAGGGCAGAAATGTGACTAATTCTGGTTCATTCTCATCTAAGAATGTGCAGTAGGTTTTGTTTCTGATACACTTGCGTTTTATGATCAATTATAGTCTGGATAGGATTGTAGACATGAGACAACTAGCAATGAATCTGTTAAGGATCACAGATGTGCACTTCCTGTCGACAGATGAGAGTTGATCACACATAATAAGGTTCTGAAAAATAGACATGCAAACTATCCTCGTAAAACAACAGTAAATCCAACCACTTGAGAAAACGATACAGAATACATTTAATTAATTCCCAATTTTGATGGAACCTAACATTCCATTTTTCTCACGCTAATCCTTCCACAAGTGCTTCCAATGGTAAATCCAGAAAGTTTCTGAAACGAGGGCCTCCCGAGACTGACTTATTTACTTGCATAAATGATAAACTTGGCCTGTGATGCAAAACCAACTTAAGCATGCATAAATCTTTCCCAGAGCAACAGACAAGTGTGTTAATTTCTAGGCCAAGTTGCTTCATTTTTGTCTTGAAATTCATACCTAGAGATGTTAGGAGTAGCTTCATGAAAACCATTAATGTCCCGATCAGTCAAAAACTCTGACCTGTTTTAACTGTACAAGTATCACATCCTAAGTTTGATGGGGAGTCCAGTACAGCCATATTCGATATGGGCCGAACACTTCTTATACTTT
Source organism: Erythroxylum fimbriatum (assembly GCA_026770325.2). NCBI lineage: Eukaryota > Viridiplantae > Streptophyta > Magnoliopsida > Malpighiales > Erythroxylaceae > Erythroxylum > Erythroxylum fimbriatum. Next base: position 1,109,163 of record JANZLH020000060.1, read on the forward strand.
AAACTCGTTTGGGCTGAACACGTCTTCGAAGATGTATAATTCCTTTGCAGGCTAGAAAGATTGCTCCAAAAGCTCAAAGCTTTGGAAGTCAACGAAACATGTAAAACTGAACCGTTAGACTTCGTCCGATCGAGGAAACAAACGTTAAAAAAGAAACTTGACATGTTAAACAACGTAGGATGAGAAGCTGTGCTACAGAGAATTTTAAGATATGATTAGAACCAGAACATACTGAAACACTAGATTATTTGGTGGTGAGGTAATCAATGTCGTTTCCATTTTGGCACTTACCGTCAGCTTTGGACGATCTTTAAATAAACGTCATATAACTTTAATTAACACGAAGGGCCGCCGTGATTATTTAGATGAGAGGGAATCAAGGAAATTGAATAAAACAAAGAAGAACGCTAAGAATCGTTTCCAAAACGTCAATTTTGTTAAGTTTAAAATGTGGAAATGAAAATAATAGCAGCAATAATTTGGCATCAGTATTGCTCTATGATTGTAACAATAAGGAAAAGAAAAAAGAAGAAGAAGACGGGTGTAAGCATTCAAGCAAAGGCCTTCTGATTTGCGCAGTCCAGATTAGGTCCAGTTGGTACGTTAAACAACTTGGCGTATCTCTGGAAATACCCAATCCGATCATTGACTCTTCCATCATTTGCTATTCCACACTCTAGACCTCCGTTAATGATGTTGGTCACCAGCCCGAATCCGGCGGTCCGATTAGCTTCAAGGTCAGCTTTTGTAGGGACATATCGTCCGATCATAACATTGTGGCAGGATGGCTTGGGAGGCTGCTCAGTCATCCAGAACCAAAGCGCCGTTTTGAAAGCAATCAATGAGTTGTTAGCTACTATCTCAGGATTCCTCAGTCCATCGAACCCCAAGGCCTTTCCTGCTGGTCCGTAGTTGTAATTCCTGTCATACGATCCCAACTATAAGTTAATACAAAAGTTTACGAAACCTTGATTTCTAAGACCATAACAGAGTTGCAATCTGAACCATGATAGAAATGGAATAGGAATACATTACCATGAAAGTTGAATAGGTCCTCTTCCTTTGTAGGATTTACCAGGTTGACAAGGCCATTGGGTGTTAGTGGAATCACAGTAATCAGACTGTGGACTCACTTCTTCTTTGAAGCACAACCCCCAAGCGTATGGTCCGTCAGGTGCAGTAGCCCACCCACCGGTGGTCTCATGCGATATCTGAGCAAGAAAAGCTGCGATTTCTCGCTTACGTGTGACTAAACTTCCTGTACTACCAAACCTAGGAAAATACCCGGTAGCTTCAATGAAAGCATCGTACGGATAGAAACCTTTGGCAGGGCATGCATTATCGTCCTTGTGAAGAAATATGGCATCGTACAGGTCTTTATTAATCAGAGATGAGATGGGAAAGCTCGTAGCCTGTGATTTTTTGGATACAAAGGAAAGGAAAGTGGCGTATAACATGAACAAGAGGCCAATAGTGGAAGAGATAGACCCCATGACTCCACCAAACTGAGCTGTGGCTTGATGGTTTCTAATGAAAGTGGAAACAACCAAGCGCTTCTTATAGATCAAGTACGATGCATGTTTTTGCCCTTGGACCTTTTAAATTAGTATAAAGGTAGTTGGGTGCCCCCCTAGGGTTTGAAGTGGTCAGAAGATTACTTTTGCCAAGAGTATGAACGATTTTGATCAAAGTTAGAAATCAGGCTCTTTTGACTTGTTCTGCTCCTTTCTGGAAATGGGGACGTAATATGTTCCATTGGCATGAGCATACTATCAATAATGTGCTATGACTATGATAATTCGATATGACTGGTCAATCCACATCCAGTTTGAATTTAGAGTTGACCGGGGCTAAGCCTCTCAAAGTCTTCAACCGAAATCTTATCCATTTTCAAAGTGGAAATGTCGACACCGAGCACAAAAATTAAATTAACAGTAAGAAAGAGGGGTTCTTCTTTTATAATTCAGATCTTCTGTCCAATATTACTCTGTCTTATTCTGTTTCATAAAAAATAAGTCATTTATTTTACGGGACCCATGCGAGACTCATGCGGGATCTACGTAAATAAATGATTGAGATTTATTTGACACAATAAGACACCATAATATTGGACAAAGAATCTGAACACCTTCTTTTATGGGTACACCCAACAATGAAGACTTGATTATTATTATTGTTATTATTATTATTATTATTATTATCATTACTACAAAAACATGATTAGCAGATGCTCTTTGAGGGCTTACTCAAATTATTGAAAGGAAAAATTTTGGAATTTTAAAAAAATTATAATTTCTTGAATATTTTAACTTTGGTTACTTAAATCAAATCTGTAGTTCAATTATGAGTTGTCAATTTGTTATACAATTTACAAATTATTATTTACATATAAAAATTTAGTCAACATATATTTAAAGTATAACAAAAAAATCGTTTCTTGTTATTAAAAAAATAAAGGAGACTTGTCCAACAAAGTGAGTGATCGAATAAGAATTAAAATACTAATCCTGTGTTGCCTCGTCAATAATGACCAATAGCTGCAGTAGCGATAATTAGTAATACGAGGGGGCGTTTGATTCCACTTTTATTTTTCTGTTGTTGTTTTTGGTTTTTGTTTCTGGTTTTTAGTTTGTAAAAAAACGAAAACCTGTTTGGTTAAAATTTGAAATATAAAAACTGAAAACAAAAACCTGTTTGGTTGAGATTTTTAATAAAAAAACTGAAAACAAAAACCTGTTTGGTT
>JANZLH020000060.1:1153702-1167127 GCA_026770325.2 Erythroxylum fimbriatum
AAAAACAATTTCTGATGGTTCAGAACTCCTCAACTTATGTTACGATCATTTATAATTTGTTAAAATTGGAATCAAATTTAATTAGTTATTCAACTATTATTAACAGCGATTTGTAGGTCATTTTAGCAATCAAACAGGATTCACTTAATTGAACCTTCAAATCAAGCAATTTTATCTATATACAACCAATTACCGACGGTTCCGTCGGTGTTTACAGACAGAACTGTCGGAGAAAATCACTGACGGAACCGTCGGTAACAAAGAACCACATACGCCGACGGTTCGGTCGGGAATAAAGCCCCGAACCCGACGGTTCCGTTGGAGTTCCTTCCCCATATTCCGACGTTCTCCCTTCCGGTCGGTAAAACTGTTCCGACGGAACACTTAAAACGTCGGTAATTAATAACGACCGCGGTAACGCCGACGAACGTCTCCGTCGTCCTATACCGTCGGCAAATGAAATTACCAACGGAATTTAAGTCATTTCTGCCGGTATTTTTCGTCGGTATTACCCCTTTTTTCTTGTAGTGATTATGGATATATATTTTTTAATTTTCATGTATTTATCAAATAGGACTCGTAACAAAGCAATTCTTAGGACATCTTTTGAATTGAAAATAAAACGGAAACATACGAGTTTTTGGCCACTGTTCACAGTTAATGATTGTAAAACTTTATTTCGGGACTTGAAACTATTAACAATATTACCTAGACATTGGAATTTTATTATGATAGCGCCATAAGAGTCTTCTTTAGGGTATTAAGCATATAGAAATGAAATAATTTGTCGTTTAAAAAAAGCTCAAAAATCAATCAAACATATTAGCATAAATCTTATAATTCTTGATCCATTAACATAATGACTACCATCAAAGACATTTAACAAACATGTCCAAAAGAATTAGCATTATCGGGTACCATGCTTAAATAAATTATTATTATTTATATATTTATTATTTAACGCATTGGTCCCTCCTCACTCGTTTATTTATTATTTCTCATATTCAAAAAATTTTGTTATTCGTTATTAGTATAGATGTATACATGAATGACTATATGAATTTTATTAGGATTTCTCTTTTACAAATAAATTGTTTTTGAACAATTAGACACATCTCATTATATATATCATATTAAGTTTTGAAGTAGTTTTTTTATACATAGAAGGGAGTATGTCATATTAAAAAGACATAAAAACAACTATAATCCTCTCTATTTTCTTAATTATGATTAATGTTGTGACTAAGAAAAGGGAAATTTAGCTTATATTATATGCATATCATGTTATACTATTAAACTATGATTATGTTAGAAGTGCAAGTAAGAGATTGATAGATAATTTTATTAAGTTGCTTATATTTTATTATTTAACTATCTAAGATTTTAAACCTTATCAATCACTTAAAAAGAGATAGTTATTAAATAAAATAATTATTTTTAATTTTTACAAGTTTAAAATAAAAAATAATTAAAAATAATTGTTTGTAAAATATTCCGTTTTATTTCATAAAAAATTTTACTAAACAAAGAAAAAGACCAAGAGAAATTAATAAAATCTAATTTTATCATAAGTTTATCTTAATCAGAAAATTATTTACATTTATGAAAATTATTATAATCTAAAATTTTAAAAATTACAGATTAAAAAATTTACATACATGCCTAACGTGTAATCGGTGACAGCTTTTAGGGTTTGCAACTAGTAGATTTTCAGGATCCGCGTCAACGTGAGCTGAGGGTTTGGACTTTAGTGAAAGTGGTAGACAAAGTGTAAGGGCAAAGGTGCATGGTTGCCCGAGTTGTTGGGTGACTCGAGTCGTTGATAGATACGTAGACTTCTGAGCATTATTGCCTCTTTGACTTTGAATTCCAGCTTAATTGGGAGCCGATTTCTTTTACCCGTGATCCCATTTTCTACCTTTGATCTGTCTTTATTTGTTGACTAAGTAAATGGTACTGGTAACCACGTCTTATGTGAGGACTTTCGCTCAATATCGAGTATCTTCAACACTATTCTCCCAAGCCCTATCATGTTCTATGCATAGGAAATTTTGATCAGTACAAATAAATTACAAGATATTGGTTCTGCGGGAGCTGGACGTCGTTATTTGGATTCATGAGTCTGAGTAATTTAGCTAGAAAATACCTGCAAAACAATAAAAGGCTCGTCGGGGGTTGATTACCGGCATGCCCCTCCGACGCTCAAGTCAGTCTTTTGATAAAGGTTCTTATGGCTGTGTACAGAAAAGATTAGGATTATAGTATTGTACCTGTATCACGGTGAAGTAGTACCTTATATAAGAAATACCTGCTAGGTTTAGGTCACTATTTGTGAATGGACCAATCGGCCCACGTGCCGTTCTATACCTGAGTCTGGGCCTAACATGACCGACCCTACCATATATGAATTTTAATAGAAACATAATATATTAAAATTTATTTCTTTTACAAAATTTTTATTAAATTTCTTCTTCTTCTTCTTCAAACGTAGCTCCACGTCCGTGCCCATACATGTGTGCAAACACAATCCACAATTTAAACATAGTATAAAAGGTTTTCTAATTTACTGGCGTTGAACAACTCAATTACCCCGTTCTTAACACTAGAAAACAAAGAGTAGAGATAAAAACAGGTGGCGTATTTTCTTGGATGCTAATTAATAACTATTATATCACTTGTTTTGATGGGACTATCAGACAATAACTAACAACTACTTTAGAACTTAGTCCAACGTTGTAATAATTTCAATAATGCACATTCGTCTATTTTTTGGAATTTTTCATGTGCATGCTTTTACGGTAATTGAATTTTCCATCGAAAACTACTCTTGTTAAGTTGTATATATGCTATCATGTTTTAAAATACATCCATGAGAATGTTATTTTTATAACTAATGAACTATTGAGAGGTTCTCAAGAACCCAAATTCCTTCTTACATCGTTAAGTGATAAAGGGATCTTTTTTTTCTTCGTGATATATTCCTATCAGTGTGCAATGTGAATGAAGTTGGGGGTGTATTATGCGTATGAAAATCGATTTAGTACAAAGTAGAGACAGGAAACTGACTTCCGCAAGTATTGTTGTGATTGCTTGGGCACTAACACTAATCTCTTTTAACTAGTACGCCTAAAGCTGAAAGAAAAGTAGACCAAAAACTTTGTTTGCCGTGGAATTTCACTCTCTGTTTGTCTTTGAATAGATTCATGTCATTTTTGAAGACTTGGAAATGTAATGCCGCATCTGATGACCAATCTGCAAAGGATATCTGTCTAGTAGAAAAGGAGACATGATTCTATAAAGGTCCAAAATTTCCGCGTGAGATTTCTAACTCTTGTTGTGGGCATAAGATGAAAAGAAATTCACTGCTTTTATTGTCTTTCCGACTTCCCTTTTTCTTTGATCAGCATCGCACGAAGGTCCCCATTCATACTTGGAGGCTGTGGAATGGCTTGCAACTGTAACTCATGTTCAATTCAGAAGCACTTATTCTACACTCTCCACTTGGTATATGTATCGCCGCACCTTTTGTAACCAGTCCCGTTAAAACTTTGTTCTCCAAAATTGCAAGAGATAGCAATGTCGTGCTAGTAGACCTTCCCTCAAGAAATAATGAAATATACTCTAACTTTGTCAAATTCATATTTTTACTAACAAAAAGGTTTTATTTATACTTTATAATTACCATTTATCTACATTACTTATAATTATATTTATATCTTCCTCACTCTACAACCAAAAATGTTCATAATAACATATATTGTAACACATATAGGTCTATGTGTATATTATATTAATTTGAATTTTAATAACGGCATAAATTTGAATAAATAAAAATTAATATAGTAACCTATAATAATTTTAGTGTGGTTATATCCAAATTATTAATTTAAAGACTCAACCTTAGTTACATAGTATTTAAAAATTTAAATATATACGTTGTAATTAGTTATACAATTATAATGTAACGTTTATGATAATCTTATGCTTCAATTTCCTTATATGTATTTAAAATTTTAGAACTTATCCTTTTTTTTGTTCTAAAAATATTTAGTTAATTTCAACCTCATTTCTTATTGTTTGAAAGCTTCCTCCGTTAATTTCTCTTAATTTCCTTCACTCATCTTTTCCTTTTAGTTAAAACACACGGTGTTCATGAAGGAATTGTAAAAAGTATGTTGTATTTTTTTTCATATATTAATACAGGCTTTTAGGCCTTAATATAAAAGTGAAAATACAGTAGATATGTGGAAATAATTGATACATATCTAGAATAGAACTAACGATCTTATCACTAAAAATTAACAGTTGAGATCCTAAGGTAATATGATGTTATCAGTCCCCCTCAAGATCACGATGATGTGTAATTGTTAGCTTGTCATGAAAACATTGGAACATTTATGAAGGCAAAGCTTTAGTCATAATATTAGCAATTCGAAGAAAAGATGAAATATGTCTGATGAAAAGTGCTTTACTAACAACCAAGCCTTGAATAAAATGGACATCAATCTTAATGTGCTTAGTATGAGCATGAGTGGCTGGATCAAAATTAAGGAATGTGAAACTAAGATTGTGACACTATAGTGTGGCCGTGAAATTTGATAAACTAATTTTTTTTAGTAGAGAAGTGATTTAATAGAGTTCCACTGTAGCAAGAGCAATGTTTTGATATTCAGCTTCCGTACTAGATTTGACAACATTAGGTTATTTCTTGACACTCCATGATATCATATTTGGGCCAAGATATATACAATATCTAGATGTAGAACATTATCATTTGGACTAGCAGTCCGATCATCATCCTAGTAAGCAGATGAGGTAAGTGAGGATGAACTAGGGAAATAATATGCCATAAGATGGTGTGGAACAAAGATAATGGAGGATTCGTTTAATCACAATCTAGTGAACATCAGTAGATCAACGTAAAAATTGAGGGACTTTATTAACAACAAACTGAATGTTAGGACGAGTGAGGTAGAGATATTAAAGAGCACAAACAATGCTTCTATACTAAATGGGATCAAAAAGTGGTTTGCCATGATTTTTGGAGGTGGAGATAGGGTAATTAGACTGTGGATAGGTTTGGAATTATTAAGACCAGTCCAAAGAAAAGATTTTTTTAATGTATTTGATTTTAGTAGGTAGAAGACCTATAGACGTAGTAGTGGTTTCAAGAATAAGAAAGTTATAGAGCATGCCTAAGTCTTTTTAATGGAGAAAGTGTGGTAAAGATTATGTATAAGAGAGGAAATGGAAGAGGGTAAGAAACCTATAATCAAGATATCATCCACATAAACTATGACAAAAGTTGTGTGACATGAGGTGGAGTTAATAAATAGAGAAGAGTTAGATTTGGAGGAAGTAAAGTGGAATTTAAGAAGTTTCTGACTTAGATGAGAAACCAAGCTCGAGAAGCTCGTTTTAGACCATATAGGGTTTTGTGAAGATGGCACACATGATGAGGATAGTATGGGTCTATAAAACTAGGAGATTGAGACATGAAGACCTATTCTTGAAGATGACTATGAATCAATAAAAGGTTAGTAATCAATAAAAGGTTAGTAATGAGATGTGAAACTACTAAAACACTACAAAGATGAAGTGGAAGAATTTATATAGAAAATGTAAAGAGACCAGAAAGAAGAAATTAGAAGAGTTTGGTCATTATTAACAATAACTTCGTTTGAATCATTACACGGAGTTATAAAGTCCACAACATGAGGCTCAAGTGTCATATGGGCAGTGGCACCGGTATCAGGTAACCATTCAATATGACATTATTAACCACTGGTATCAGGTATATAACCATTCAATATGACATTATTAAAGTTGAAATATTGTCCATGATATCATGAATGTTCAAAATAAAGAAAGCAATGCTGAGGGAGGTGGAATCAAGAGGAGGCCTAGTTGGAAGATTTCTAGACTCAAAATATTGAAAACGGTAATGGGATGTAATATGGCCCTGCTGCCTCCAGTAAATTTGACATTTGGTAGGTGGTTTAGGATAGTTGGATTTAGACTGGGTGTCCTAGTGTAAGTAATAAGGACAAGGTTCGAAATTGGCTGGGTTATACCAGGTTTGACTTCGGTTGGTTAGGCGGGACATAAGAGTTGGCTAATTTGGGATGCATGTATTAGTGTTGGAAACTAGCTAGGCTAGAGAACCCAAAGGAAGGTCCAGTTCACCGGGGGTTATTAGAAAAACTGTTAGGATTTCTGCCTCCATTTTAATGTATGCCTCTACAATTTGTGCAAAAGCTAGTCTCGCTTCGCCCATTTGGAGACCGGCAGCCAAAGCTTCTATTAGAGTAAGATGCTATTAAGTATTAACAATTGAGATCTTAGACTATAACTTGTATTCATATATGGTTTAGATCTTAGACTTCGTTGAAATGTACCATTCAGACCACAGTGTGATTACTTTCCCAGGTACACAATAGTTGACAACTTGGTGCCAATGATCTTGACCTGTTTTGCCGTCAGGCCTTCAATAGTAAGTTCAGATCCTCTGTCTAATATTATGGTGCTTTATTGTATCCAATAAATCTCAACCATTTATTTACGTGGGTCTCGCGTGAGTCCCACAAAATAAATGACTGAAATTTTATGAGACAGAATAAGACAGAATAATATAGGATAGAAGATCTGAATTCTTCGACGCCAGGAACAAGATCTCGGTAAATTTTAATACCATATTATATGATACATAATTTTATGTTGATCCGACCTAGAGATAGGAGCCCAGTACATGATTTGAGGTTGGGTAATTTTTACAGATGGTGGGATTAGGTATTCTAACTACCGTCAGATATAGCCCAGCCGTCAACACAGTTGACCTCCAGACGACGCTATCCTCCCCCACCCCACGTGGACTAAAATGTCACTCCGTCATCTTTAACGGAGCTCAACCCCCTTTCCTTAGATTAACGGAGTCATCACGTCATCTATCCCGCGAAGAAAGCGGCTGGCCTTCTCTTCTCGGTCGCGTAAGCTAAAGTCTTTTTCTATTTTGTACCACCAAATACAAGTTCACTCTTAGTTGAAAAGCCTACACAACTACTACCCCGCCTCTGTATGTACTTGCTCTTTCTCATTTCTTCTTCTCTCTCTCTCTCTCTCTCTTCCCCCCGACCTACTATTTCTGTCATGGAAAAACACGGACGTGAATTGACGTTCTTGCACTCCGGTGACTTTCCCCTGGGGAGCTCATGTGCATCCGATCACGAAAACAACAGCTCCATCGATCATAGCAAGCCCGTGATCAAGGAAGTTGATTTCTTTTCATCAAGTGATAGGATTGATGCAGTGTTGTCTCGTGATCAAGATACCAAGAATGGATCGTCAAGTACTCTAGTTGATACCCTTGTAAATGTAAGGTTTTGCTGCCTTTTATCTCATACCCTTCTTGTCTTTTTTGTTTGTTCTGAAAGGTTTGGAGGTCTAACGTTATGATGGACATAAGCAAACCTGTGTTTACTTCGGATTGACTTTTGTTTTTGTCTTGCAGACTGGACTGAATCTTCACACTTCAGGTTCTGGGACTTGGAAAACAAAAAGTGACCATAAACCCAACAGTGAAGTGAGTTATGCATCTTAATTGTTCGGAATCTATCTGATTTTCCCATGTTATTCATTCAGACAAAGCATTTATATGTGTTTAATTGCGTATTACATTTTTATATCCCAAGTTGAATTATCAAGAATAGAGATTTGGTTATTTCGCAGCTGAGTATAGCACAAATCGAGCTGGATAGACTACACAATGAAAATAAGAAGCTGAAAATCATGTTGGATCAAGTTACCAGAAGTTACAAAGACCTTCAGACTCAGTTACTCATGGCAATCCAAAAACAGGCATATGGGAATCGGGGAGAGCAGGTGATGATTCCGTTCGTTTACATCTTCTCAACTAGATTGGTCTTAGAATAAAGAGGAAGAGCCAAGCATGCCCAATTCATTGCCTTTTCTATTATCATCAAAGCCTAATTGACTGTTCGAAGTTTCTTGAAAAGAGAGATTAACCAAAGAAATCCAAAGTATCTTCTTTTATTCATAAAGAAAGAGGTAACGTGCTTTACTTGAATAGGAAAAACGTGCTTGCTTGATCCGCTCTCACTTCTCATTTTCTTAACAAGCACACTTTTTCCAACTTTAGTTCCAAATCCACTAGCAGAAGAGAAATTTCCATCTTCTTTTCTGTCTCAAATAAGTAACTTCTATTGGATTTCGTCTTGATTCAGGCAAGACTTTGATCAAAATACTTCTTATATATATATATATATACAGTAGTTTCATGTGCACCAGGCGGCAGAATTGCCACCTATCATCTTAAACTATCCGGCATGGGCGTTACTAGCTTGCAGATATAGAATCATACATCTGACGTCCGGTAAATGCTGACAATGATGACTGATCCCCCATGAAATCCAATTTCCTGAGTGCTTTCATAAATTCTATCAATATCTGGATTAGTTTTGAATTTAATACGAAGAGATATTTTTGTACTAATTTCCATAGTTTTTGAATCACGTCAATGATTGATACAGAAGGGTGATCAGAATGGAATGTCAAGTGCCATTATGTCAGCCCAACAGCTTAAGGACCCACGGCCACCTGCCACACTAGATGTCAGTGATCCTTCTATGTCTGACGAGAAGACACAAGAAGTGTCGGCTTCTCCAACACATACAACAGATGCCATTTCTCAAATTCCTGGAAAGCAACCTTACGTTGAGGACCGTCTCGATCAAACTTCTCAAAGCTGGGGGTTCTCTAAAAGCTCGAAACTAGACCAAGGCAAGTCCGGTGACCAAGTCCATGATGTTCCTTTCAGAAAGGCAAGAGTGTCTGTACGTGCACGATCGGAGGCTCCTCTGGTGAGCGTTGGCAAATTGAACACAACCTTAGATACTTAATGACAGATTTCTGAACCTCACTCAACAGTTTAACGTTAGTTATCAATGTCTCGGTTCAGATCAGCGATGGATGTCAGTGGAGAAAATATGGACAAAAGATGGCCAAGGGTAACCCTTGTCCTCGTGCCTATTATCGTTGCACTATGGCTGCTGGATGCCCAGTTCGTAAGCAGGTATATGATGATCCATGTTCACTCGTGAGAAATGTTGGTGATTGACAACTGCATTTAACATCAAGTCAACTTAAAATATATGAAATTTTGTCATTTCCTTAAAACATGATGACCAGACAACTTAAACGAAGAAACCGGTATTCCTGAAGTAATTGCTTCCGATGATTTTTAAAGCCATTAATATGGCTGCAGACAACTTAAACCTTGTATACATAAATTTGTTTGTGGGTTCCCTCTATTAGGTCCAAAGATGTGTGGAGGATAAGACGATTCTTATTACAACATACGAAGGGAACCACAACCACCCTCTTCCACCTGCAGCAACAGCAATGGCCAATACTACCTCAGCAGCAGCAACCATGCTTCTTTCAGGTTCGACTACAAGCAAAGAATCTGTACCATCTTCCAACAACTTCTTCCCTTCGCTGCCTTACGCTTCGACAATGGCTACTCTATCAGCCTCCGCGCCATTCCCTACCATAACTCTCGACTTGACACAGAGTCCTAGTACTGCAACGCCCTTCCTTCGCGTCCCTCAATCACCTGCAACATTTCCTATTTCTTTGCATGGCTGCTCTCAACTTCTAGGGCATCCCATATATGTTCCCCCAAAGGCACAGGCAATTACAACTTCGCCGTTAGGCCAAAGGCACGCTTCTGTGATCGACACTGTCACTGCAGCGATTGCTTCTGACCCGAACTTCACGGCCGCCTTAGCAGCAGCTATCTCATCGATTATCGGTGCACCGAGAAGCGGAGATGGAGCAGACAACAATGGGGTATCTGCAATGCCTGGTTCTCCACAACTTCCTCAATCTTGCACCACATTTTCCACAATCTAGGGCGACCGTTGTACGTGGTTCTCGTCTTGAATAAGCTGCCAGGTCTTATCTTTTTGTTTTCACTTTGTTGTTCTTTTCTCTGAAAAATCTTATGTGAGCTTGGCACATGCATGAGAGGGGAGGATGCATGAAAAGTTGTCCATATTAAATCCCTCTTGTTGAGCCCTTGGAAGAGCCGGCTTGGCTGGTTCCACATTTGGATATGAGGAATCAATCAGCGGAACAACAACTACAAAGAGAGAGATTTATAAGATAGTAGGATGTGTATGTAATTTGTTATATGCGATTCTTAATACTTTTGATAGTTGGAGAGAACACTTCTAGTTCTCAAAGAGTATGGTGAGTTTTAGAAAGCGCAAAGATGGGTTTAAAAATCCACAGACGAGCAGGATGAGGATGGTATGTATATTATTGTTGGCATTGTACATAAATAAAGTCATCTCGGACATATGTGAGATAACAAATAACTATTCATTGACATTCCCTCTGTTGACCTAAGGATTATACATGGGCTATATGGTCCTTCGCAGCTTACATTTGTAATCATACATTATAACAAAGTAGATATTTAGCTACGTGTTTTTTGTGGCGTTTAAAAAATTGTCGCTAAAAGTGACCATATAGCGACAATTCTAAAAATCATCATTAAAACTAAGCCTTAGCGACTAAAAATAAAAGCGTCACAAAAGGATCAATATTTGATGACGAATGACAAAAATCGTCCCTAGATGGTGAATATTTAGTGACGATTTCTGAAAATCATCACAAAATGGTATACATTGGGTGACGATTTTAGTAATTCGTCGCTAAATCAACTTTTCGTGACACTTTTCAAAAATCGTCATCATAATTTGGTAAACAATTGGTGACGCTTTTTCAAAATTGTCACCAAATGGTTCACAATTAGTGACGATTATGTAAAATCGTCATTAAAAAGACATTTGGTGACTATTTAAGGAGATGCCACCAAAGGTTCGTAAACATGTAGCTACGTTTATCAAATTGTCACTAAAAGTAACCATTTGGTGATGATATTTGAAAGCATCACCAAAAGGTCAACATTTGGTGATGAATTTTGAAAATCGTCACTAAATGGTCCACAACAATACATTTGGTGACCATTTTGGCAAATCGTCACTAAGAGGTTAACATTTTTCAAATTTGTTAAACTAACATTTTTATATATAATATATTATAGTTAAGATATATTTTATTGGAGATTTGTTTTGAATGTTTACAAAGAATTGTTGAAAAAACACACACAACTTAATTTTAAGTGTTAAACAGTAGTATTAATTAATCATTAATATTTACTAACAGTGCAAAAATTAGTCATAAAATTTTTAATAATTGTATCAATATAATAATATGATATAGGGAGTAGTACGAACTTTGAATTAGAAGGTTAACAGTTCTTACGGTCATAGACCAAGAACAATAATAGTCCATACCCAATAGTACGCAACTTGACCCCTAACTAGTAGAGAGGTTGTTTGACAAATTCTTATAGATACAATAATAAATCAACTTTAAAGCTGAGCCCAATTGATTGCATCGATAAATGACAATGATATAATTATTTTTTTGGATTCCAAGTGACATGAGAGTTGATAATGGTAAATGAGTCCCCAATATCTAGATTTTCTGAGAAGGGTCTTTACATGTTCGAAGGCATCAATCGAAACAATGATAGTTCTTCCCTCAAGTGTAGGGTTTTTTACACCCTCTTGTAACAACGTTTATGCTATAACTAAACTTGTAGAGAGTATAGTGCATGAGTCGCCATATTTAGTATGGAAGATAAGTTATCTATATAAATTGCCAGTATGAAACGGTTTACCTAAAACACAATCAGTATAGAACTTAGATATTGTCATATTAGTAAACCCTTAAATGAACCAAAATTGGAGTGACATGCATACGTGATTGACTAGATGAAGTCTGTGGAATTGACAAAATTTCCAAAACAATTGATTACCCTAATCCTTTACAAACCGCTGTGACAATGCTCCGCCTCCATGGGCATACATGTCATCTTTGAGGTTCAAGGAAGGTTAAAACAACATGCAGTATATACCATCAAATGTGAATATATATAATAGCTTCATAAAAGGAAATGAGATGTACATAATAAGGAAAGTGACATTGTTCAGATGATACTTAACACCTTGAAGCAGAAGATCAGCCATGGAAGGTAGACGATCATTAGTGTATGAAGTGGAGATTTTTCCTGCATTTTTTATTCCTTTAGTAGCGACAATTTTGCCACATTCCTCCCAACGGGATGAATTACTACCTTCTGTAACCAGTCACCATGTCGACATTCATTGATTAAGAATTTGAATTAAATACTTTACATAATATACTGAAAAGGAAATAATTGATTTCTTGAATAAAATATTCAATTACAAACACAAATTAATCGTTAGCATAACTTAATTGTAAATTACAATCATTGATAAGTGCATATTTGTCCAATATTTATGTTTTAATTATCCCCTTTTACTCCTCTTGATTGATTCAATTATTGGGACTTAACTTGATTTTATGTTTCCTTGTAGGAAATTATAACTTTTACATGATGTTGGGAATTAGAGAGTAAATCAGAGCTGAAATTAATGGACCATCCACGCTGAAGAATCACACAATAAATCAAAGCAGCGTTTAAGAAGGTAGCACGTTGGGAACAACAGCTACAAGTGGCAGAAATTAAATGGGCAGATAAATTAACGCTAGAGGAAAAATTAAAGGAGCAGGGACGAAGCTGCAACACATTGAAGCAATAAATCATGAGTGGAAAACGTAAGTGACGCACAAAGGTATGAGTCATGACCACACAGCAAAGAGGAATTAAAGGGTGGAACATTTTTTATTGTCCAAGGAATTAGCTACATGACGCAATACAGAGTTGAAGAGTTTAAAACAATCAAAAGGCATGAACGTATGGACGGAAATGAGAGGGCTGACGTGGAAGTGGCATCAGAGGCTTTGAATTAGAAATAAAATCACGTTAACAAGTGGGCTGGGGGAATTAGAAGTGGGGCGCGGAAAAGGAAAACAGAGGGGCCCAGAAACATTAACCCAACAGTGAACAAAGTCGGCGGCACTTAGGGAAAAAGGAGGAGATATAGAAATAACGCAAAGGACGGCAACGTAGGGGGGACTACTTCTTATTCTGATTTTTTTAGAGAACAGCAGGAGGGACGACACCAAGAAGGAGGGACGCTGGTCAACATTTGAAGATTAATTTCCAGATTTCTTTTATTAGTTTTTCTTCTTTTCTTTGTTATTTAGATTATGTTAATTAAGAATTCTGTTAGGTTTAATTTCGTTATGAGTAGCTAAGTTAGTTTTAGTCGGGGAATTCCAATTGTTATGCTTTGACCTGTGAGACCTTAATGATCTGATTATTTGGTTTATAATATTCGTACTGTTTCTGATTTACTGTCATTGTTTATTAATTGATTCTGCGATTGAGGCCTGATTGTAGAGTTA
>JANZLH020000060.1:1167227-1180705 GCA_026770325.2 Erythroxylum fimbriatum
TACCTACAACAGACAATTAGTGGCTAAAACTGTTCTACTACAAAACCAAAATCGTCAATAAAAATGATTACATACGACTACGGTTTAGTAGGTAAAAACTTTTATCTACGAAACATATATTTTCCAAAATTCTATGTACGACGTTTTTGGTTCTCGTTAGTTGTATATTTTGCCAACGAATATATTGTGTATCCAAATCTTTTTCGAAACGATTTTAAGAAAACGTCGCGGATATTATTTTGCTACTCAGATTAAGCGACCATTAAGGCGACAATTATTTTTGGTCGCAAATTATTTTCTAACACGACTTTTTAATTTTTAGCAATGTTTGAATTGGTCGCCAATAAACTTTTCTGTTGCAGTGATAACCGCGTTATATTGTGAAAATTCTTGACAGAAGCGTAGGCTTGACTTGAGAGGCAGCCAAATGGCCCAGTTTTTTTTTTTTTATAAAGGGAAAAGGGATAAATTGGTTACAAAACAAGTCTGGGGAAACAGATCCCCAACATATCCTCTAATAGAATACGTTGACACCCTATAGGTGTAAAATCAAAATAAGTGACACCAATGTCAAATTGTGCTGCCTGGGTAGCGAGTCAGCCCGCGCATCTGTTGCTTTCTCGGTAAACGTGTTGATGAATAACACACCAGTTCCGAGTGAACAGTTCAAAGATACCCGTGACTATTGGGTTGAGTGTCTGAGAGCGGGCGTCCGAAGAAGAGATGATCTTGTGTACCGCAAGCGAGTCCACTTCCAGTTCTATCAGGCGAAAGCCTAAACTCCAAGTGAGCGAGAGTCCGGTGTAGACTCCCCAGAGTTCTGCTGACAGCACAGTACACCATCCTATATTCTGAGTGAAGCCTCTAAGCTAATTGCTGTCACTATCTCGAACGAGGCCACCTGTTATAACCGAAAATGCCTAGTTTTTTTTATGTTGTGAAGCCTAGAAAACAGCAAGTATAACAGTTGGGTGGGTGAGATATTCGATACCTGGAGCAAAGAAGGATTGGCCGACAGCTAGTCCCCTAGGACAGAGTTTCCGCAGAAGTTCATTACGTCTATTTGGCGTATAGACAACCCTTTCCTGTTTCCACTGACGTATAAGATTCCAAAGGCCAAAGTGGTACGAGAATCATGGAAAGCATGTGGAATGGTTTTCCAAGAAACCGTCCAAGTTCAATGCACCTCGTACCAAAGAATCAGGCCGTAACCGTGGCTATGTTCGATGGTGCTAATCATTTAACTCATGCTATATGTGTGTGCGTGTGTGTGACCATGAGTATATGTTAAAATCCAAGGTGAAGAAGAGTAGTGATCTGATCTCTACTAATGGTTTGGAGTCACCGGGAGTTCCTCCTGCCGCTTCAGTAGTCCGAAATCTTCTTATGTATGCCAAGTGCATTGCATTGTGCTTGCAATTCGACACACTGAAGGGTTTGGAGGAACTCTGGGTGTCACTAAGCTTGTTAGGAGGTAAGTTTGCACTATCAACACTGACAACACATATACCTAGTATCGGTCGTAGCAAAAAGCAGAAGTTTATACTGCTCAAACATGAGCCACCAAATTGACCCTTCTTTAATGAACGGCAGAGAGAAGGCTGTACTAATGAAGATCCTGCATATACAACATTACTAAGAGCTAAAGGAAGAACAGAGGTCCACCAAAAGTAGGTTGAGACAAGACCTAATCATTGCTACTAGTTCATACACAACCAAATTTAAATCACGGAACACAACCGAAACTTGCAATATTACCTTGAAGCATTTTAATATAGGACAATATAATAACAATTATTAAAATTTCAAAAATAACTTATTTATTATATTAAAAATCTGACACTATTAAAAAATAATATTGTCGGATTCATGAAATGGGCCGATCATCATGGACCTTCTTGTGGACTCCCCCAAAATCTGACCCCCTGTTGTATTCATCAAAACGGGTAAGGTTGATCTCATAGGCTTTGCACATGTCAAACTGGCGGTCGTATGATGATTTCAGATCTAAACCAGCGGTTCAAATTTCAAAACAGTATTACTGTTCCCCTTCCCACTGCTACTGCTAGTCGACCGTTGGAGACTTTGTTACATTTTCCTCTTTTTTCTCGTGCAGGAATTAATAACAAGCTCTGGTTCTCTCAGGTCTCGAGACAAATTCTAAACAAAATAGATGGATTACTAAGATTCTGATACACTCCCGAACCAGAACCTCGTCTGTAGTTTGGATCCAAGAACTGCAAGAGCTAGCTCTGCTCATACAAATCCCCAGAATGCCATTGAACATGAGACGTCATGGCTGGCAACGACCTCTCCACCCATTACAGGTGCACGTCCTTTTTCTATGTATAATTTTAACTTAGTTCTAGGGATTAAGGTTTTGTCTTGTTCAAAAGCTTGTAAAGATTGCATATTTATTCTTCGAGTATAGAAAGCTTCTCACAGATGTAGCCTAATCACCTGTAACTCAACTGATTTGGTATTCGTTTGACCAAAGTTGTCGCCTTTAACCAAGAAATTAGAGGAAATGGTGTAGTTTACCGAACCCCATCTACAAAAGTAAAGAACTTTCGTGTTATATTGCTTGATTTGTTCAGATTTTGACTTTCGTTTGCAGATGGTCGGAATGGCAGTTTACTGTTTCCTGGTTGTGGCCTTCTATACATTCCTTGGGCTCTTTCTTGGAAACAAAATTGCTGAAATTATAGTAACAACTGTCTTTTCCTTTGTGGTAATGAATCAGAAGTGGATAACTTGTGTTTCCAATTCTTCAGTGAATTGAAACAATTCTATCAAAATCATATTGCTATCTTTTGCAGGCACTTTCCGTCATGTTCTTATTTATAAGGTGCAGCGCTGCTGACCCTACTGATAAAACAAGTTTTAGGAAGAAAAAGAAAGCCAAATCCAATGGAATTTCAAGTCTGAATTATGGTTTTGTACTGAGTCAAGTAGTGGCGAGGTTTTTCCGAAGAATGGAGAGGAAAATTCTTAAAACCTTCATAAGAAGGAAGTATTTGGATCCATTGAGATTCACTGTTCAAATGGAACCTTTGCTACCTTTTCCCCTGGTTCTGAAGGATGACGTTATGGAGCCAGACCCAAAAGATGATGAAATCTCTTACTGCACACTGTGTGATTTTGAGGTTGGATAAACTTTATCCATCAACAAATTATTAGGCCTTGTGTAATATAATTATGGGTTAAAGATTTCGTATTAAAACATGCATGAACACTAGCTACGTTAACCATTCATGCTAATATTTAGGTTGTAGAAATAGAAACTGTGGTTGAGTGACGATTGGAAGGTGTTCCTCAGGTGAAGAAGCGCAGCAAGCATTGCAGGACCTGTAATCGGTGTGTTGAAGGGTTTGACCATCACTGCAGAGTGAGAACTTGAATTCTTTTGCTTTTATTAATTGCTTTAAACGGATTGTTGCAAAATTTAACTCTTCTTTTTAATTTTTTCCAATTTTGCCACTCAGTGGTTAAACAACTGCGTTGGCAAAAGGAATTACACCGCATTCTTTCTATTGATGACGTTCGTCATGTTAATGGTTAGTAGCTCTATGGCCAAGTGATTTGTTTTCCCAATTACCTTCAATTCTCAGTAAATTAGCTTCAGTTAGTAGCTAATTTGTTTTAATTAAATGATCCAGCTAACGATGGAAGGAGCAACTGCAGTTGCAATTTTCATCAGATGCTTTGCAGACAAAAATGGCATAGAGATGGAGCTGAAGAAGAAATTGTTCATTGAGTTCCCAAGAAGTGTTCTTGTCACTATAACGGTAAACGTACTTGTACATTGCAGCACACTATTACCTTAAATTCTTTGTGAGGGCATTTATTACTTACATTTTTCTTAGGTCAAATTTCTATCACTCATAGGTACTCAAATTGGGAAAATTTTACAGGTTATGTTGGTGTTGATGACAGCTTATAGTTCAGCAGCCATGGGCCAACTTTTCTTCTTCCATGTTGTTCTCATACGCAAGGTAATTATCATATTAACTAGCTAGATAACCTCATCAATGATATTACGATGTTTGGCTTCTGACTTAAACAGAGGAAACTTATGAAAAACAAAGATTAACAACTGAGCCAACATCCTTGGTCATTTCTGTTCCTCATGTCTTTAGGAATCAATAACGACCATACAGGAGATGTTGGGTTTGGTGCCTAACTTGTCCAAGAACTTAGATCAACAATTTCTCCAGCACTAAGAAAGGAAGGAGGAATTGTTGATCTAAGTTCTTGGACCGAATTCCCATAAATAGCCGGATAAGAATTACGATCTTGATTGCTTTATGATCATGCTGACACACGAAATATTATTACATTTGACGACTGTTTCTTAATCTAGTTAGCCTATTAATTCTATCTGCTGCAGGGAATGAGAACATATGACTATATCTTGGCTATGAAGGAGGAGAACGAATCAATGGGAATAGACCCTTTTGATGATTCAGATCTTTCTTCGGACTCCGATTTTGAGTCACCGGAAAGGTCAAGATTTGTTTCACGGTATTTTTGTGGGCACAGAGGAAACCAGGTAAGTACTTACTTGCCTCAGTTTTGTCACTAGAAGAGATAAACACATAAGTCTCACCCCAGACGATTCATTCAATTACAGAACCCTATAAATCTGTCTGTAAAAATCGACAAGGAACCAGAGCAGGCCTTTGTATCCAAGAAACAAGGATTCCATGTTAGTATCAACCCCTGGAAATTGATAAAGCTGAGTAGAGATAAAGCTATACTTGCAGCTGAAAAGGCTAGAGAAAAACTTAGGAAACAAAAATTAGTGGAGGAACAAGATCCCTTGAGGCCACTTCCACTGGAGACAAAATGTGGTCCATTAATGAACGAGGACAGGAACATGACTAGTGTTGAATCCGGTTCAATGCCTATTATTTCCAAAGGAAGAGTTCCAGGGTCGCCAGGAAGGTTTTCCAGTCCTAGAAGACGCTTTTCGGGTTCTCAGCCTATGTTTTCTGGCGCAGTACCTTCACCAAAAAACAAATACAGAAGCAGTTTTGACTTGAAATTGACAGAGGTTTCTAAGGAACTTGAAATCTACATTTCAAGGCAGGTTTTGTGTTCTGTCATAAAGAAGGATGCCTGTGAAACATCCCCCAGATGAAGATCTGAATTCTCAGCCTTTGAGAAATATTCATCGACTGATTGCTGCCAATAACACAAGTTTGTGTGTGATGAAAATTGTATATGTAGACAAACGAAAGGTATTTAAGTGCATCTCAGTTGTACCTTGAATTTCTTCAATAGGAAACTTTCAAACAGTACAATATTCATGAAAAGAAATGAAGAGTCAGAACCTTTAGCTTTCATCACTACATATTTGCACATGTTATCATGGCAGGAAACTCGAAGATACAATCGCTACAAATAGAAATGGAATCACCATAAGTTTGCATTTCAGCGGCTGATACCGTGATGCGAATGCATAATTGGGTAATTCCATTCTAAAGTTAGATGTTAATAAGTATCCAAAAGAATGACTTCGATTTTGACTTCGATATCCAAAGAACAGCCTGATTCTTCCATTTAACTAAGGCTAATTCTTCCACGTTATCACTCACCAGTTCTGGCGGCCTCCAAGATCCCAAACACCACGTTTAACCTCCAGAACTATTGGTTCTGGTTAGCTTAGTACATGCATAGTGGTTCACGTTGTGATTGATCACACAGAAAATGAAAAGAACCGAACAAAGATCATTTGAAAATGCGAATTCTATTTTCACTTTCTCAAATCACTCAATTATTGGTTACTGCACACAAATTACGGGAAAAACCTTTTTTTTTTTCCAATACTACATCACAAGTCAACAACCACAAAATCCGCAAGTCCCACTCAACTATACATGTCGGGGATCATTCATTCCTCTGCAAGGCAATTGGCAGCTCAGGTTGAGAAATGGCAAGAATCAAATGTCGAAGTATTATAGAAAAGAAGGTGAATTGACCACCAAGCAAAACCTACGATTTTATAAATTTTACCAAGACTGTAACCAGGCACCTCTGTTTTGATTACCTGAATTCTGCAGGTGACTTGACAGACCATAACAATTGGAATAATGGGAAGGGAAAATGCTCTCCCTGAGAGGCTCACAAGTTTCTGGCGAAACTAAGTCAGAATAACCTTGGACATAGGAACAATTCCAAGAACACGTTGAGGTTACTTTGAGAGTAATGTTCAAAAAGCAAATGTTACGGAAAATGTCTCCTTCTATACCCTCTAGAAGGCCTGCGTATGTTATGTTTTCTCCAGTGACATCTTCTATTGATACCCGCTCTATTACTGGTAGAGCTTGTGGATCATAATGCTCATCAGGGTGCTCCCCATACTGGCCAGTAAATCTTATAGACACATTTACATTAGACAATGTCACATTTGATATATAGACATCCCTCACGTAGCCACCCCTTCCTGGAGATGTTTTTATCCTAATACCAGTGTTTGAGTCGTAAAATCGCAAATCTTTTGCACGGACTTCAGATACACCACCAGACATCTCACTCCCTATTGCAATCCCTGCACTTGCAGTTTGTCCACTTAACCTGCGAATAGTGATGTTTCTGCTAGGACGACCATAAGATATGCCGTACTCATCCCACCCACTTTTTATTGCAATTAGATCGTCACCAGTACTAATATGACAGTCTTCAATGCAAACATCATCAGAAGAATCTGAATATGTTCACAAAGAAATTTGGTAAGAAGACTTTCAGTGTTTATATCAGGAGAATTGCATGATTGAACAACAAAATGTTACAACTGCTATCTTGCAAGGATTGTCACTTGCTTTGAACGTGAAGAATTGAAGATTGAAGGAGAATACTTGAATTTAACTCTGTGAAAACTCTCTTATATTTGAATAAGTAGGCAAAAACAAACTTCTCTTCCAAGTTTTACCGATGGTTGTCATGTAAAACAAGCAGCAGAGATATTTCTTAAGTGGTAGAATGAAAAGTCACCTAGGTCAATCCCATCTGTGTTTGGAGAATGAAAAGGAGCCAGAATTGTTACATTCTGGACAATCACGTTGCTGTTCAACCAGAAAAGCAGTCTCAAACTCTCCCCAATTCATAAAGCTTCACTTTTGCAAAGTTTGAACGGAATAGGAAGAAACTAGGGAAATAGATTATAACCCATATGGTGGGGAAGATACCTGCAATAGACGGGGTGGATGGTCCAAAAGGGTGAATCCAAGAAAGTCAGGTTTGAGATGACTATGCCAGTTGAACTCATGAACTCAACAAGATGGGGCCGGGTATAGTTGAGAGTTTTGTTTCGGAACCAGCTCCACCAGATGTTACCTTGACCATCTATAGTTCCATTGTCACCTGTAGGAAATCACTGTCCTCATGAACAAATGAAATACAAGTCTAAATCAAGACTTTATCAATTTCACCAACCTGTTACGATAACATCTGTCAAGTTGCAACCAAAGATAAGACTCCGATGTCTCCCACCGGGTAACTCTCTCCCTCGGCCGTATGACGGTAGAGGATCAACAACCGGCCAATTATCAGAGTTCTGAATTGATATGTTAAGTTGAACACTGTTACCATCTATGTCTCAAACTTATGGGACCAAACTCAGCTCAGATATCTTTTGAATTGACTTGAGCACTTACAGTTGACCCAAGTATAACTGCATCCCTATCTAACCACAATGTCAGATGACTGATGAGATTAAAGCTTCCTGTCAACCACCGGCCAGCAGGAACGAAAAGCTTCGCCCCCCCTTTGTCAGCAAAAGAGTTGAGGTAGAAGATGGCATTCTGAAATGCTTTTGTGTTGAGAGTGACTCCATCCCCAATTGCTCCAAATTCAGTAATACTGACGCTGTGAGGCCGAAGCTCTTCTGGGTTGGCCTGCTTGCAGTGTGAGCTGCCCCTGATAGCCCATGGACCATCAGCGAACAATGCAAGTACCAGAAGCACATCCAGCACCTGAAAAAGTAAAAGAAACACTCGAAACTAATCAACAAACCCTATAAGATCTAAATTAAAAGGACTCCATAACAAGTACTATCTTTTACATTTCTTTCTAGGTCTACGAAATATTCATGATGGTAAAAATAATATAGAGAGAATTGATAGTTTACTGAGACATGGTAAAAGCTATGAATGTGTAGCTTCCATAGCTTGCAGATTTCATGCAATGTTAGTTATTGATGGATAGAAGCTGGCCATTCAGCTACACTTTTTCAAAGAGAATAAAAATTTTGAAACCCAGAATTTTCCTTTTTCTTATTCGAACCCCTCAATAACAGAGGAAGGGTAGAGAGCAATTTATGCTCAGAATAGAGTCGGATCCCAACAAATTTCTCTTAGCTTACATGCTTGCCTCCCAATGTTATAGCTGAATTCAACTAATTCACGCCAAGACAACCAGAAGAAAGAATAGAGAAATTAAGCAAAACTCACAGTAAAAGATCTCCTCATATGACTGAGATCTGTTGCTTCCCTTTCTGGGCGAAAGCAGCACAACCTTTGACCACCTTCACAACAAAAAACACCGACCTAACAAATTCCCACAAAAATAACAAAAGACTGGAGCCTGATAAAGATGTGGAAAGGGATCTTGATGATCAAGATCTCTCCCTCATCAACACGCGAGTGAGTGGATGGGAGAGTGTGCTGTTAGTGTGATTACTGATAAGACATGAAGAACCACCCACAGGGAAAAAGGAAAAAAATCATTGACAATGACCGTTGCTGCTCGCCAACAATCAAGCAGTAGGTCCCTTTTGTTCCATCACCTGCCACCTCTCTCTTTCTCTTCGCAATCACAATTAACACACACACAAACAGACATACATATGCATCTCTCTCTCTCTCTTTTTCAGGGGAACAGAAGAGTGTGAAACACCAGAAAAATAAGCAGCCAAAAGCACTGGATAGAATCTGAGCTGGGGCTGGTAGATACTGATTAACTCAAGTGTGGTGTGCTTTCTGACTCAATTTGTTTGATTCTGTAGTTAGAGTAACAACTGACAGCTGAAAAGATTGGATCTTTCCTACAAAGGACGAGAAAGAGAGAGAGAGAGAGAGCGTGTGTTTGTGTTATGAAACTTGTAGAGCAATACGGTGTGATTAAGTTTGCATGGGAAGGGACCCTTCCTCATCTTTCCCTCTCTTTTTCGGTGTTAAATATGAAGCTTATTCATGTCTGAAAATGTGACAATCATTACACATCAGTTTAAGGTTTGTAAAATCCGCCACCTGCACCCCAGATCTTCTGTCCAGTTTTACTCTGTCTTATTCTGTCTTATAGAATCTCAGCCATTAATTTTACGGGACCCACACAGATCCCATGCGAACCCCACATAAATAAATGGCTGAGATTTATTGGACACAATAAAACACCATAATATTAAATAGGGATCTGAACTCCGCCACCTGACCTGCTATTACTTTCCCATGTTAGAAACAACAGGAAAAGCCGAAGGGTCTACTTCTGTCTGTGTTATTATTACTGGTTTGAGATGAGCATCCTAAAGTCTAGTTTATCTTTTCCTTTTAATTTCTTCCAATTTTTGTGACTGCAACGGACAGATTGATCCCTTTAATTTGCCTTCTTTTACGGGTCACTAATTACTAGTATATGAAAACTTATTTTTACCCCTGTGAATGTGCTCAGTAAAAGAAAGCTTACTGTCCATGAAAGTCAACAGGTGTTATCCATTTTCTTTTAAATAAAATGACATGCTCCTCTTTGTTGTCAGGATCTTCTGTCTATTTTTTTCTATTCTTATATTGTCTCATAAATTTCAACCATCTATTTATACGAAATTTACATAAATAAATAACTAAAATTTATAAAAAAAGAATAAAATAGTCGAATGATCCGTTTACTTCTGTACAGGTCACAAGAAAATTTTCATCTTTTTATTGAAGTAATAAATTTGGGTCCTACCTCCACCTGTTTTAACGATAAAAGCCAAAGAAGATGAAATATGTTAACAACTTATGGGTGGGAACTACGTCGTTTTATTGGGAAGCTGTTGGCCTGTGGTAACGTATCGTACGACGAACTCTAATCCCGATTTCGCCCACACCAAGAAACGGTTAAAAAACGAGTTCTCACTTACTTCAAACGACAGTAATACCCTTTGACCTTGAAACTAGACGATCTTGGCCAGCTCTATTGGTGGGTATGGTCTGGTGGCAAATAGTTCATGGAGGCTTCCAATTCGCTTTAATTAGATTCCGAAGGTGGGGACGTCGTGACTTTTTCCCTCTTCGAAGCATACAGTTCGTAAATTCTCAGATTGCCACTTGCGACTTTCCATTTTCCAAATGTGACGAATGCTTGTTGCCGGCTCATGTCTCAAAAATATTAACCAGACAGATATTTTAAGTTACAATTTACAAAAATATTAACCAGACAGATACTTCTTATTTTTCCTTACACCAGACAAGAGCAACTAGTTAATACTAGGTTTGAAGGTCCTAGATCAGACAATATCAGGGAGAATGTGTTACAGAAGTAACAAAAACACTCATTGTTTCCTCGTTCTTACCAAAACTGCCCTCCACAATGGACCTATTTCTTCAAGAAACTCACATGTTGGCACCGAATCCATGCAAAGTACAGATAGTAATTACAAGCGTTAAGAAAAATTGTCCAGAAAGAAGGGGACAAAGGACAGTCCAAGAGAAACATACATACGCAAAGGGAAGTCTTCAATCTATTGCAAGAAAGGTGAAGATTTCCCAAGTCTAGGATCCAATGCCTCGTTCAACCAAGCAAAACATGGCAATCGGTGTCCTTTTTCAATAATTAGAGATCTCATAACCGCTACCTTTTAACATTAAACACATCATTTTGACCACTTAGCTTCAATTTGCATAAACACCAATGTCATATCTGTTTCGTCTGAGCTATCCAGTACAAAGGTAAGGAGTTGCTAGCAACAACTTTAGATGAACTTACAGATGCCAGCTTGAATCAGCAGCAGGGACCAGACATGTTCTTAACCCTTTTTTATAAGTAAAATACATAGGAAATCTACCTTCGAAGATGGAATTATTGCTTGTATAGTTAGCAACCAATTTCACATCATTAATTACTCTCTCTGTTAGCTGTAAACTATATAATATGTGATGAAGAATGTGTGTTAAGCATAATCATAAATCGGTAGCTAGCTAGCTGTGGGATTGGATTGGATTCATTTTCCTTGACAGGTAAATCTCTCTTCTCCTCCCCTTTTCTAAGCATCCATCATGCTTCTAACCTTAGTTAATTATGAAATACCTTCTACCTTCTCATACCAAGTCCATACCTTCTACCTATGCGATATTTGCGTAGAGCTAGCGTCAATTATTTGATTGAGATATTAAATATCATAGTAATGGCGTAAATGTATATATGTTTATATATATAATATTGTAGACCAAAAGTATATATAAAAGGACCTTGGTATTACATCACTCCAACCGACTAAATTTGTCTTCACCTTATTGATGGCATTCATTGGGAACAATGTAGGGGAGACATCAACATCTGTATGCTCAATAATGTACAGCCCAACCAACTCAATAAATACTCATGTGCGCCAATTCTTCTATAGCAAGGTTTGATGAACAGATCTCTTGCTTATCATCCATGTTGCACTATTTGTGCATTTTTTATTTTTTAAAAAAACAACGGGAGAATGATAGAATTTTTTCATAATTGTGGACTAGCATAATAAAAATAATTTTTGTACAATACCCCGATTAATTAGATGTCAATAGTAATTCTCTCTTTAACGTGTCATTGGGCCTGTGTTCATGGGCCTGCTATGATAGGTAGGCTTGACCCATGTATTATAATACACAGGAGGTCCTACTGCTAGCCAACCTTTAAATACAGTCACCCCATTGAAAACTACATGTGTTTTTGCTGATTAAGGTTCGGAATAGCAGTAGTAAATCCTCTGCGTCCCTGCTGCTCCGTTTTACAGAACATTACAATGGATTCAATATTTCCCCAATTTCCATGTATTTATCCCTCCAATTATTGAATATAGTATGTTGCAATTCTAGGGTTAATTACTTGTGTTGATTAATTATGTAATTAATCTCTAATCTTGTGTTAAAGTTTCTTTCAATTGATATCAGAGCCAATTAACCCTAATTGTGATTGCTGATTTTTGTGTAATTTTTGGGATATTATTTTATGAAATTTGGGATTTTTGGTTTTTGTTAATTGTGTTTTTTTGAAATCGGTTTTGATGTTGTTGCCTTGTTTCGGTTTGGTGTCAAAGAATGTAGTAAGTTTGTTAAAATTTCTGTTGTCTTTTAAAAACTCAAGAACTCGAAGAACCGAACCCTAAAATGTTTTCTTCGATTTTTTTGAACCACTTTCAGTAGCTTTTTTTCATCAAATTGATTAAGGGTTTTGATAGATCGTGAAATTCTGAATCTATTGACACAAATTTCGTTGAAAACAAATCAAAAATGACGAAGTTATGGACGGTTTTCTAAACCGGGTCGTGAACCGGGTCAGGCGACCCGGATACCAGGCTATCGGGCGGAGAAGATAAGACCGACCCGGCTGGCCCTTGCCCAAGCGCACTGGTGGCGCATGTGGGCACATGCGGCTGACTCCGGTGGCCATTTTTCTCCAAATTTTTTCCTACTTGCTCCACTTGCCCAGTACTATTTTATGGTATTTTTCTGAAATTTTTGGAATGCTAGAATTTTTATTTTTATTTTTCCCTAATTTTAAAATTAATAAAAATATACTGTAGTCTCCGAATTTTTCCTTGAAAATTTTTGTACTTATTCCTAGTATTATTTGGGCTTGTGTACTCTTAGTTTTATGTAGTTATACACCAAAATTAATTTTAGATGTCGTTTATGCATATAATGTTATATTATATGATTTCTATGGTTAATTTTGTAATTGTGGTGCTAATTGAACCTATAGGAACAATTTTGGGGAATGTTATTGGACTATTGTCATTTAGTTTGTGTAATTGTGAGCTCGCCTATCGTGAGACCAATTATTACAAATTGATGTTGTTATTTTGTTATTGGGCATACATTATCCTATCGATATTAGCTTTAGGACATAGTTTAATGTTCTGGGTGATCTGTGTTGTAATTTGAGACCCTTAGGCAGGATTGCAATTGCATGAGAACCTAGCTGTGTTGTTTGCCCAATTTTGTTAGTTGGTGATACATTTGCTAAATCTCCCTGCTTTGTATCAATTTCCAGCTTTGAATTCCTTGATTAAGCTAAATGGGACCAATTATGAGGACTGGCTTGAACCTTTAAATCTTTTTTTGGCGGTTTCTAATGTTGATGTTGCTCTCACTGAGGATGAGCCTGCACAACCCACTATTGAGTCTTCCGCTGCTGATAGAGATAAATATGATAAGCGGGTTCGTGCTAACAAGGTCTGTTTGATGACCATCAAGTACACAATGGAGAAGACCATCAAAGAGAGCATTACAGAA
>JANZLH020000060.1:1237256-1249507 GCA_026770325.2 Erythroxylum fimbriatum
ACCAGCTAAAAAGAGCTGATCAGCTCTTCACCAAACGAGGCCAATTGTATTGAATCAAGGCTCTGGTAAGCACAATTAGCTTCTGAAAATTAGATAGTATCATTTAAAACAATTCAGATTGCGACGCATACATGGTTATCTATGAAAGCTAAATCATTCCAGACTTTTTTCAGGCTTTTGCCAAGCACTATCGTGGCCTTAGTGTCTGTGTTATGTTAAGTGCAAATACTTGACATAACACCTTTGATTGGTGATCAATGTTTCGTTCCTACGACTTTCTGCAATTTCTCAGTTTTTAATCACTTGAATTGTATCTGCATTCCTGATGGTGGGTAATCTGTGGGCTATTCTCCTGTTTACCATGTCTTTATTTAATGCATCTTGGACTACCCTCTCACGTTCAGCATCTAATGCACTCTTTATCCAATAGGAGTACTTTGGGATCTTTTATCATTGCACGATCAATTGCAATCCTCTCCCCCTTACAACTGCAATCCTCGTTCTCCTACCACAGTATTGTACCCCTGCAATTTGTGTTGATTTATGTGACATTTACAGTCTAAATTAGTTGATTGAAATAAAGCATAATTAGCACCTATGCAGGGCTAATACTTGGTTGTTACTTTTGCAAAGATATAACATATATGGATGGACTTGCAGCCTGGCTAGATTTTTGGTTCAAACATCATGATTATACGAAATTTTATTTGGGAATTATGTGTAAAAAGAATAGAAGAGAACGAAATAAGAACGTAAGAAAATTTTTTAACAGAATTAGACTATTTTTTGTGGGATTAGGTCATGGGGAGCAAAAACTAACCTTTTTTTATTATTGAATAATAATTATGACCACAACTTTTATATAATCAAGTTTTCAAACAAATTATAGTTATATGTAAATTCTATTATTCTTTAATAAAACTCAAGCCAATTTAAATATGATCATAATAATATCTAGACTATTTTTGAAATTTAAAACTAATTAAAAATGTGATAAAATAAGACAGTTAATTGCAAATATAATTATGTCTTAATTGTATAATTATTCATATTTTTCAAAATTAAACACAAAATTTTAAATCAGTGTATACAAAATTAAGTATTAAATACACATTTAAGTAAGTATAATTAATTTAAACTAGTATTTCCGATAAAATAAATTCAACCGTGAAAATTTTGAATCGATCAATGAACCAGTTTAGTTTTGAACTTTTTAATTCAATTTACTTTAATAAATTTTACTTATTAAAAATTCATCAGTTTATTAATTAATTGGTCAATTTTTATAAACTGATTAATTTTTATAAATTAAAATAAATCAATTATTTTTATTTAACAATCTTTTTTTTCAATTAAACGATAAGTAAAGATAGT
This sequence comes from Erythroxylum fimbriatum, assembly GCA_026770325.2. Taxonomy (NCBI): domain Eukaryota; kingdom Viridiplantae; phylum Streptophyta; class Magnoliopsida; order Malpighiales; family Erythroxylaceae; genus Erythroxylum; species Erythroxylum fimbriatum. Next base: position 1,238,631 of record JANZLH020000060.1, read on the forward strand.
CTTCTTTAATTATATTTTAAAATTTTCAATTTAATTTTAAACCCTAAACTTCTTATCTTATGGATTTAACTTTTTTAAAATATTGATATAAACTTGGTTATTTTGGTTGATTGAAATTATCAACTAATTTTTTAACGTGGCATTTGAAATTTTAGTACCTTTTCACCCGTTACTTCTTGGACAAGTTTGACTTGGCAGACAGTCTTATCTCTGGTGGTTCAATTTCCTTGTCATAGAAGGCAACATCTTTGTCTCTAGCTAATCTTTGTCTTTTTAAGTACAAACTCAATATCAGTGACGCCTGTCTTGACTCTTGAGTTACAGCTGGGATCATGCAAAGCATAATTTATCTACGGGAGAGCAAGGCTTGAACTCAATATAATTACCGAACACAACTCAAAGCTGCTACCGATAAACAGAAACATGAAACAAACTTTAGCATTGCTATGCTGGCTAGCACATTATAGTCATGAAGTATCAGCTTTTCCAACATTTGTAACCAATGAATGAATGATCAAAACCGAAGTTGTTGATAAAATTTTTGTTGGCTGTTATTACATATCTTCGTATAGTTATCTATCTACGTATCTTTCATTTGGATAACAAATTGGTGGCATATTACATCGTCCAGGTCTGTCCAATATTAACTGATGGCAATCTCTTTGCCTTCTTCTCTTTGTTTATGGTGGCATATTACACCTTCTAATTTGGTTTGCTTGGATTGGCTTTTAGATTATGATGCTCTCTCAAACACTTGTACATAGTCTCACAATCAAAATAAGGAAAAGATGTACAAAGAGTTTTAATAATATTTTGTAATTAAATTATATTATTTTCCTTTTACACAAAATAGAAAACAATATATAAAGTTAACACATTATCATAAATATGAATTAATTAATATTAATTTACATTAATAAAAATAACTTATAATTAGTTTATCACAGCTCTGTAAAAAATTGTATAAAATTCAATTTTAGATTCTTAAATTAGTTCGTAATTCAACTCATTTATATATGATTTGATCATTCAACTATATATTTTAAATATTATCATAGGGTTTTTAGAATCAAGTTTGTATTTCTAAGATTTTTGCTTATTTTTATGTCATTCTCTTACAGCCAAAACTATTTACAGTTATGCATGAAAAATGACAAGAAATGGACATCGGAACTTTGAAGTCTCCTATATTTGTAAGTGTTCATTTAGAGAACTTGCAAATTTTCCTAGGAGATGGAAAAATAATGATGTTAAAATAAATGAGAAGTAAAGTGCGTTGTCTATAGGGAGAGAAACATCAAATTTGATAATATCCTAAAAAAGTTTTAGAGAAAAACAACACATTACACTAGGATGAAGTAGAATTGGCGCAGGATGGCCATATATTTTTTTGTTAGAAATTATATAAGTAGTATTAGAGTTTAATTAGGGTATATATCTATTTAGTGTATGTTCTGTGATTATATATTATCTACCTTTTGACGGTATTATGTACTGTTCACATATATAATTATTGTTTACGTGAAATAGTGAGAGTTATTTCTCTTAGCTTAAAGTAGTCTAGGAAAGAAGCAATGACATTTAGATTTAGGATTGAGAAGTTTAATGTGAATAATTTCTCATTATGAATATTGAAGATGAAATGTATCCTTGAAAAAATATGTGCTTTGCAACTATTAATGAAAGGCTGATGGGCTTCATAGATGATGCTAAATAGAATGAAATGGATATGAATGCTCGTGTAAATTTCATCTAGTTTTAGCTGATAAAGTTTTGTCAAGTGCACAGGAGGAAAAAAACAATAAAAGAGATATGAGATGATTTCATAAAACTGTATAAGGTCAATCTACAATAAAATTTTCCTTAAGAAGAAACTTTATAGTATTCGTTGTTAGTATCCACTTCAATGACCAAGCACATTAGTAATTTAACAACTCTATTATCTTAATTTATATCGTTGGATTATAAAATAGTCACATGAACATGTCAAACTTCCACATGAAAGTCTACCTTATTTGTACGATCAACTCATTATATAACTTAACCAATAATCTTCTTACATGCTACTTAGTCTTTGATAATGTTGTAGCTTTGATTCTAGAGGAGCAAAATCAACTTAAGAATAAGGAAGACATGCAATTTGGTTCATAATAAGTCATAGCTTTAATAGTGACAAGAGGGAAATCATTCGAATATGGCCCAAATGGGAGTCAAAATCATAGTAGGTCAAAATTAAAAATTAAGAAGACTTAAAATGCTACAACTGTGGAATGGAAATTCACTTGAAAAAATATTTTTAGAATTTAAATAAGAAATATCTTATTCCTCGAGAAAATTTCGCACATACTTTAGATGATGACAATAATCTATAATGTGATACAATATGTTCTCTTCAAGTAGTATGATATGTGGACAACTTGAATAATAAGTTGTTATATCTAGGATGATAAGATGATATTGGATTAACAAATATAAATTATCAATGAAAATTTAAAGATAATTCGAGACACACTTATACTTAAAGGGAGAAAAGACAGGTGCAAATTTGTATAATTTAAAGAGAGAGGCACTGCAAAAAATAAAAGCATAAGTCCTTTTACGAAATCCAAGTGAGACATATTTAATGTTATAATATAAAAAATTTAGAGATATATCTAATAAGGAATGAAGATCTATATTAAGCAAAAGCTACTCTATAGGTATAAAGAGTATTACTACCTTTTTTGTGAGCATTGTGTTATAAGTAAGCAATATCGTGTAAAATTTAACACATCAAATTCAAGAAGCAAGATTGTTTTTAAAATGGCTCACTCTGATTTTTGACATGCACCAATTCTATCCATAGAAGGTGAGAAGAACTTTATCTCTTTTATTGGTGATTATTATAGAAGGTATTGGGTGTATCTTATTAAGAGGAAAGTAGAAGAGGTACCAACCTTCAAAGTTTTTAAAATGTAGCTTGAACTTCAATATGGTAAAAAAGAATGATTTTTTAAGGATAGATAATGCAAAAGAATATAATGGTAATGAATTTGATGCATTTTGTAAGCAAACAAGCATCAAATGATAATTCACTACTGCATAAACTCCTTAACAAAACAGAGTGGTAAACCAGATAAAGAGAACTTTGTTAGAAAGAACAAAAGCAATGTTAAGAGCACCATTCTTAGATAAGGCTTTTAGGAAAAAGGTAGCCAATACCATATATTATATAGTGAATTGGGTTTCAATAACTGCAATTGGGTTTTTGAAAGTCCTATGTACATAATATATAATACCAAAGAAACCATAAAGTTGAATTTAAAGTTTAAAAAATACTTATTTTTAGAATATAATGACGAAGTAAAAGGGTATTACTTGGGGATCTCACTATCTACAAGATTATTGTCAGAAGGGAAACACCTTTATAGAAGATAAATAATAAAGGGAAGAAAAAGACAACAACACTTCACAAAGAAGTTTAGAGACTATTATAGGGTTGGAAAAAGAATTTAAAACCCCTTTTGAAGCAACATCAAGGAAATGTTCAAGAAATAGTAAAGTCTAAAGTTCCAAATGTGTTCCAATTAAACAATACAAAAGATTACCAAATTAGCACTCAGATTATAAAATGGAGTGCAATATAGTATAGTACCTTTTAAATGATGTCAGAGAGTCATTCACTCTCTAAGAAACACTTAATAATCTAGATGCCTATGAATGGATGGAAAAAATGCAAGAAGAAATTGAAGTTCTTTATAAACATAGTCAATAGTGATAAGTTTGTTTGGTATCAATCCTCGTGCAGTTTGATAAAAATGTAAGCAATATGATAATTACAAGTTGGTATGAAGATTGATTAATTTTAATCAAATTTTCAAGAGGAGAGACTATTAGATATTATTCAAAACTGATGGAAAAACTTAGCAGGTATATTATATATTTTACTCTAGTGGTATTACTTTAAGCATGGTAGCTATAAAAATGATTATTAAAAATTAAGTTAAAATTTTAGCTAACTGAATGTCATCTGTCAAAGTAGATAATGCTCTATCATTTAGTAACTTAAATGGTTTTGGCATTAGTGTGAAATACAATTAAGGACATTTACAAACCCTTTTTGTAGTTGGTCAAAGTTTCATGTCTGCCTTTTATATTATTAATCCATTTTAACTACTACTATTGTATTTGTAGTCTTACTGGTGAATAATGTATGGATAATAACCATTGTAGTCCTAATTACCATAACTCCATCTAAAGCATCTTGGACAACCCTTTTGGAAAAAGTAGAATTTCTAGACTTTTAATTATGGAACTAGCAATTTCCGTGTTTTTGGCCCCCGTGTTATTAAGGGAACATACGATTTATTAAGAATTGAACCTTCAGATTACAAGTTCATTCATTAAACATTCAAAAAGAAATAACTTACAATTATTATATGTGTATAGTTTAATTGATAAATTATGCACATGAACTTTATATTAAAACATTCAATACTATAACAACCACAATACCCAGTATGAATTCCGCCACTCCGTGGGGTCTGAGGAGGTCCAATATTATGCAAGCTGACCCTTAACTAGTAGAGAGGTTGTTTCCAAATGACCTATATAAAAAGAGAGGAAGCGAGTGAGAGAGACAGAGAGAGCTAGAGAGAGAAAGAAAAGAAAAGAAAAGAAAAAAGAAGAAGAAGAAGATGATGATGATGAAGATGATGATGGTGATAATAATAATAATAGCAATAGTGGCAGTAATAATAATTTTAATAATAGTAGTAATAGTCGAGGTGATGGTGGTGCTGGTGGTGATAGTAGTCGTAATAATAATAATAATAATATTAAAAATAAAATTCAAGTTAAATCCCTAAGAGTTAAGTACTACCTATTTACAAGTTTAGGCTAATTACAAAAAGAATTACAAGAATTAATCTCTTTACGAGGGATCTTTTATCTGAATCATATTACACCAAAGTTTTCTATTGCGGGTCATGTCCTGGGTAAGTTCCAACATGGCCATATCATTCTTGATCACCTCTTCCCAATTCTTCTTAGGCCTCCCTTTTCTCCTTTTACAATCTCTGAGTACGATTTTCTCAAATCTTCTTACCGGAGCATTTAGGTGTCGCCTTTTAACATGTCAAAACCACCTAAGCCTTGCCTTTGTTAATTTGTCAATAATATTACTTACCTTCAATCTGATCCTTACCATTACATTCCTAACATTATCTCTTCTAATAAGATTGCACATCTATCAGAGCATTCTCATCTCTGTCATCATTAGCTTATGATTATGCAGTTGTTAGACGGGCTAGCATTATGCTCCATAAAGCATGGTCAGTTTAATCGATAAATGATATAATTTACCTTTAACCTTAAGTGGTTTTTCCTTGTGACACAGAAATCTTGATGCACTTCTCCATTTAAGCCACCCAGATCTGATCCGATAAACTATGTCTTCATCAATCTCTTCGTTATTGTCTATGATAGAGCCCAAATGTTTAAATAGCTCATTTTGTGGTATAACTCTTTACCTCCACATTAGTAACCACTCTATGTCCCGAAAAGTTACATTCTACATAATCGCTCTTAGTCCTACTAAATTTAAAGCCTTTTGTCTCTAACGTATCTCTCCACAATTTAAGTTTGGCATTGCCCCCTCTTTAGTCTCATTCACTAAAACATTGTCATCAGCAAATAACATACACTGTGACGCATCCCTTTAGATATTCTTGGTAAGCTAATCAATCACTACTGCAAACAGAAAGTGGCTTAAAGAGGAGCTTTGGTGTAGCCCAATATCTATAGAAAAATGCTCTGTATTAAAATATTCAATGTTAGAGCTAAGTCAATTATAAATGAAGGTTGAGATTTATTGGATGTACTTGTTTAAAAACTGTTAATCATCATCCATGTTTATTCTTAAATTAACACACACTCACACACACATTTTTCAATATAATTAATTAATCAAACTAAAGCATAGAAAATTAACTTAGCTAAATTTAAATTAGAATAACACTGAGATAAGTTAGACAAACTTATGATCTAAATTAATCACCAAGTCATTAGAGTTCTGCTTAACTTTTAGAATTGTTAAACTTGTTTGAACTTGTAACTTTAGGAAAATTGCCTATCATTCACCAACTTTGGACCAATTTAGTTTGGTAACATTTGTAACTGAATCAATTACTAATTACGTTGGATTTACATTTTAAAGAACAAAAAACAAATTGAAAAGTTTTGTAATATTGTTTCATTGAGTCCTTGGTTTCTAGTTACTTAGCTTTTCTTGATTTTGTTGAGCTTTAGAACATAAATATTAGACTTGCAAGAGTGCATATATCTTTCGTGTTGTCAGAAGAACATCAAAATTCAACATTAATGTACTCGAGACTTGCCTTTTCCATTTACTTCAAAAAATGCCTCATTGTTAATTTCACTATATTGGTGAAACTTTTATCAAATCCTTTACATATTGATTCATTATTTGTTATTGGTAAATACAACTTGATTACACAATCCATTAATGTTTTTTTGGAACATATTAATAGTGACACTATTAATACCATTATAGTGAAGTGTCACTCATTAACTTGTGATTCTTTTTATTCTCCCACATTTTTTTAAATTATTGGTAGGCTTGACATTGGGTTGGGTCAGCTCAGGCTGAAAATTTATATTCAAATCTAAACTCACCTTAAGCTAGAGCCTGATCTAGAGCTTAGCTAAAATTTTAATTTAAAATTGAAAAATGATGTCGTTTTACTAGAAAGGACATCATTTAACTTAATATTTTCGAGCTTCGAGCCAGGTCAGTTAGGGAAGCCAACTTGAAAATTGAAAAAGGACTGAATTCAATCTTAAATCTAATTAATATTGATTAGGTCCATTAACTTTAGATTGGACTAGGCTAGATAAAAATTTCTAACCCCAGTTGGTGGGCTTTTACTATAAACTATTTTGAGGTATAATTAATTCTTTGATAATGTATGCAAGGTGGGAAATAGCTTCTTCTCCTTTCTTGTGAACCTCTATTTTTTCTGTATTTCTTTTTTTATTTAACTTTATTTTTTGATGTCTTAATTGGTTTAAAGCTTTTTTAGATTGTCCCCTTCACCGGTTCTTCCTGTTTTTACTCATTTTTCTGAACTCTTCAAGATTTAATTTCAAAGTTTCTTTTACTTTTTAGGACTTATCCCAACAATATAAGTTGGTTGCCCATTTTCAAATGCTTGTTATTGTACTTTTTTATAGTTTCAGTATTACTCATTTTAACATTTTAAATTCTCTCTAGAGATTAAGAATTTAAAGAAGCTTAGTCCTTTTAGAGTCTTGGAATTGTTCAATGACCTTCTCCTAGACTTATTTAATAGTTTTACATGCAATTATTCTCATAAAGATGGCATTAAAAATTAAAGCATGTATTATGGAGTGTGTCCTATACCTTTTGCTCTTCTTTTCATTGCGATTCTTCATTTGATTCATAGTTGAATTCTTTGAAAGAGGTAGAAGAAGTGTTATGTTTTTACATCCTAAAAAATCAAAAGTTCGAAAATAGACTTCGATTTAACAAATTAGATATGATAAGTTTTTCTATTAAACATTGATGGAGAAGTTGTAGAAAAAATAAACGAAGCTATTGCAAAACTCTTGCTTGTTAGAAATTTGTTGAATATATATTATATTTTAAGTTAAGAGAGGGTTCTTTATTATAATTTTTTTTCATCTCATGAGCTTCTTAAGATTATGACAATTATGATACCATGATAAATTTTGTAAAACATTATAATTAAGCATTTAATGCTGGAGCTTAAGCAATTATGATTGAGGGTTTAACTTTAGTGGATATTTGGTATAAAAAATACTAATCAGATATATATATATATATATATATATAAACTCATATCAACTTGTTGAATGTCTGGGATTTTTTTTCTAGAGACAAAAATGTTTCAGAACATTAAGTACATGATCGGTTAATGCAAGTTGCATTTCTTCTTCTAACTTGCAACCGTTTATCTTTCAATATAAACATAAATTAATCAAATTAAAGGGCAAATCATGTACACAAAATAACATTGATATAATTTAGAACATTTTTCCCAACTAAATCACTAAGTCATTCAGGTCTTCCTTAATCCTTTGAATGTGTGCAATTTTTTTGAACTTCTAACTTCAAGAAACTTGCCTTTCCTTCATTAACTTTGAAATAATTTAATTAATTTCTCTTAAATTAATAACTTATTAGTCATCTTGAATTTATATTTTGAAGACCAAAAATACAAATTGACAAATTTTGCAACACAGTTTCATTAAATTGCTACTTATGAATTTGCTTAAGAAAATATGGAAGTAGCAACTAAGTTGCAGTGGTAAGAATTTTTTTTTTCACTTTTCTAGGTAAATATTATCTAAATTTTCAGTCATATTCCTACACAAACTACAATAACATTGTTTGGTCAATACTAAATCTAACACACATATTTAATATTCTAAAAAACAAATTCCATACAATAAGAATCTTGACATCTTTATAACCATTATTAACAACAATACCTAAAATATCTAAAAAACTTTCAAATTCTAAGACTTGTCTTTGAATTTTTTTTGGAGATTCCAAACCTTGATCTTAGCTCTCGAACTTTAGTTTAGAAAGTGCCTTAATTATTATGTCAACAATTTATTTTTTTGAGCAACAATGCATTGGGTTGACTTCACCATTCTTATCAGCTTCTTTAATTGCATGAAATTTCACTTTATATGTTTTGTTCTTCTATCCTACACAGGGTTCTTGGCATATAGAAATGGTTGATTTGTTTTCAGCCCAAGTCAAAGTAATTTTAGCTTCACTTTTGCGCAAATATATTAACAGTTTCCTTAACCAAATTGCTTGATTTGCAGCTGCTGCTACAAATCTATACGCAGCTTCTGTTGAGGATTAGGCTGCCACTTCTTGGTTTGTAGAATTCTGTTAAAAAAAACTCCACTCCCAATCTAGAAAGCATAACTAGAACTGCTTTAGAATTATCTATACTTTCAGTTCGGTGTGTATCTACATATCTATAAAGTTCTTTGCTTTCTTTTCTAACAAACTACAAAACATATTCAAAAGTGCTTATGATGTTCCTTAAAACTTTCTTAGCAAAACTAAGATGAACTTGATTAGGTTAGTGCAAAAATTATGAGAACAAGCTTGTAGAGAACATTAAATCTAGCTTTGTAGCAAATAAGTAAAGTAGGCTACCAATTAAACCATTGTAAACATAAGCATCTATTTTGTTGCAACCTTCATTCTTTGATAACTTTTTATTCACAACCAATACAGTTACAAATAATTTAGATCTTTTCATATGAAACTTCTTTAAAACCTCCAAAGCATAATTTTATTATGAAATGAATGTTCCTGTCACATATTGGTGAGTTTTCAAGCCTAAAGAATATTTCATTTCACCTAAATTTGACATTTCAAATTCACTCTCCATCTGCAATAATTGTTTCAAGTTTTTGAATTACAACTTATAATCAATAGGTCATCTACATATAAAGAGACAATTAACTAAACTTCTTCTTAAACCTTCATCATATATAAAGTAGCTTTTCTTTCACTTATTTTAAATCCTTGTTACAATAGATAGGCATCAATTATACTACACTAAGATCTTGGTACTTATTTTGAGCCATATAGAGCTTTATGAAACTTGTAAACTTTTTATTTACAACTTGAAACTTGAAATCCTTCTAATTGCTTAAGATAAATATCTTGTTCAGGCATATCATTTAGAAAAAAATTGACTTTACATCAAGATGATAAAATTTTTATCCTATCATTATTGCTAAATCCACAAGAAGTCTAATGGAATAAAAAGATATCAATCTCAAAGTCTCAAGAATACTCTTTTACAACCAATTAGGAATTGAATTTGTTTATAAACCCATTTGGAGCATATTTGATTCTAAAAATCCAATTGACACTAATTATCTTTTATTTTTTGGCCTATCTACTAGTTTCTAAGTTCCATTTTATTCATCATTTTTATATCCTTTTCCATTGCAACTCTCCACTCATTTTCTTTAGCAATTTTATCATAAATGTAAGTTCCTATAATGATATGTTACATTTCTAATAGGTTTCATCAAGCAACATTATTCCTCTTACTGGAACATCATTAAAGTTATCAACACCAAAATCGTCTTCTATTTCTTTTAGAACCTGGGATATGGTTGAGCCATTTTAATTAGGGATAAACAATCCTAAAGTGCCCAATTTTTTAGAAAATTTTCAGCCTAGCACCCAAACTTTTAAATTTTTTAGCTGAATGACCATTCTTTTAAAACCTTAATAACTCATTTCAAAATGTTATTTTTGTTAGTAATTTGTTGATTTAGCTAACATAATCTTTGTTGTTCATGATATATAGGTGTCCAGCTGAAAACAATTCTCTCAATTCCAGTCTAGCCATGACCACTATTTCTCCATATGGACATCTACTTGTCATAAACAAAAAAGATTCTATTATCCAAATTAGTAAATTACTACGAAATTAACGTTTTAAAACTGAACTATTAAAGTAGGATAGTTAATTAAAAAATGTAAAAGCTTCAGTATTAGATTGAAAAATTTACAAAAAGTTGCATAATTTAGGATTAGTTATGTTGGAAATTTTCAAGTGGGATAATCCCACATTAGAAAGACACATAAAGATGAAATGCCTTATATACTAACATAGGACTCATAACTTATTGCCTTAAGATTTTCGGTTAAGATATAAAGTCCTAGTGAGAGTGAAGTGTCGTGAGTGAGGAAGAGAACACATGAAGAAGATGAAGAGAAGAAGAAGAAGATGGAGAAATGGAGCATTTCTCGCAAATGACAAGTGAAAGACCATAAATATGGGTCT
>JANZLH020000060.1:1264261-1290662 GCA_026770325.2 Erythroxylum fimbriatum
AGAGAGAGAGAGAGAGAGAGAGAAGCTATCCTTATAATTGAGCTATTCTACTCCTATAATTATGTTATTCTAATATGGACAATTACAATATTTACTTCGTCAATCTCACGATACAATTACATTTTTTAACATTCCTTTAAAGTTGGAGAGTAAATATAAAAATCTCCTAACTTATATTTAATTATAGAGAAAGCTTCTTTCCCTAATTGTTTAGTGAACACATCGATAAGTTGTTTAGTTGAAGGAACATATTCAATTGTGACTGAACCATTTTGAATATTGTCACGAATAAGTGACAATCTATTTCTATGTGTCTAGTTCTTTCGTGAAAAACTGGATTAGATGTAATGTGTAGGGTTGCTTTGTTGTCACAATACAACAATGTTGGCTTTGAATGTAATATTCGCAAATCTTTCAACAGTGATAGTAACCAAGATAACTCACATGTACTAGTCATAGCTCTATATTCAACTTCTACTGAGGATAGAGAAATAGTTTTATGCCTTTTTGTCCGCCATGAAACTAGAGAAGATCCCAGAAAAAACACAATAGCCTGTAGTTGATTTTTGAGATATCGGGTATAACCTCCCCAATCAGAATCACAAAAAGCACACAAAGATAACCCTTTTTGTGAAGGGAAAAACAAACCTTGACCTGGATTATTCTTTAAATATTGTAATACACACATGGTAGCTTCCATATGAGGTTTATGTTGAACATGCATGAATCTGCTCAATATGTGCTCTAAATAGATGATATTTGGACGAGTAATAGTCAAGTGAATTAGGGGTCCTACAAACTGCTTGTATAAAGATGGATCTTTTAACAATTCACCCTCATCTGATAGCTTCATATTTGTTTCATGGGAAAATCCATGGGTTTAGCTTAAATATCTACCATCTTTCAAAATTTCTAAAGTTTATTTCCTTTGTGAAATGAAAACACCTTTCTTTGACCGCGAGACCTCCATACCTAAAAAATACTTTTACGTTGCCCAAATCTTTAATCCATAAATGATTATGCAAAAATTGTTTAAGACCAGATATGGCAACGAGATCATTACCAACGATAAGAATATCATCAACATAGATTAATAAAGTTGTAAATGATTTTCCTTTTCTACATGTAAACATTAAGTAATCAACTTTGGACTAAATAAATCTAGCATTTTGAACAGCGGTAGAGAACTTGGAAAACCATTGATGAGAGCCTTGTTTTAATCCATATAAGGCTTATTGAGGCGACATATACGATTTTCCCCCTATCATTGAAAACTAGGAGGAAGAGACATATAGATTTCTTCAAAAAGATCATCATAAAGAAAAGTATTAAGCTAATGAAGAGACCAATTTTGAGCGACTGCCAAAGCCAATTAGCTGTCACAACTTGAAACGAGCATGTGACCGAAACGTAGGACCCAAGATTTGAAACCCTAGATCACACATAAGCCTACCACTAGCTACAAAATAAATTCAAACCCCAAGAATGCAAGAAGTCCATACAATACAATAATAATAGTGCACGTCAGAAAGAAGTTTTACAACTCATGAAATCCTGTCACTACAGATGCTACAATACAAGATAAATGAAAATAAAGAAAGAAAATACACAAACGTAGGTAGGCTGTAACGGACACGTCACGGGAGTCACTGCTGCGAAGCTGGTGGTAGCTGACCTGAAAAAAAAGGTTGAGGGGAGTCAGACTTAGCTCAGTAAGCTCATGCCATCCTAGGATACCCAATGCTATGTGCACAGTCATGCATGAATATCAAAATACATACACATCATGCTATACATTCAATCACGTCAACAACACAAATAATTATGGGGAAGAATATCTGTAGGACTTTAATCTCCAAGGGTAAGCTCTCATAATTCTAAATCTCTAATGACTGTGGGGAGTTATGTATCACCAACGACCCAGCCATGCTCTTATACTTATATAGCTTTAAGGCTCTCTTAATCCAAATGGGCTACGGGGAGCTAAGCATAACCAACAGACCAACCCTGCTCAAAGCGTCCAAAGTCATAAGCATCATAAATAAGGGTCTGATCGGGAGTCAAGCATCAACCAGGATCGACCCATAACATATCTTAATATCATAAACAAAACAACTCTCATAGTGATAACCAGTGCGTATCTGGTCCTGATGCATACCCATCAGGTGGCACGTCCTACAGATCTTTTCGTTACCACAATCAAACATAGCAATAAATATCAAATTATTAAGTACGCAATTTATCGAGTAATATATATATAGATACACATGCATATGAATGTGGTTATGCATTGCTACATGTTGTCATCTATACCGGCATTGAACAATATTCATTTGCTGGTACAACTACGGTAATAATAAATCGGTATGAACTTACCTGGTAACTGAACTCGTCCGTCCGAATCTTCTGATAGGATCCTGCTTTGACTATACCTAATAAATCGAAAGAAAAATATCTCAATAAGTGTTAATTAGGAGTTATTAGGCTCAAATAACAATTTAGGTATCATCTGAATTGCCTAAGTAGTTTATTTATGAAATTCGAAAATTTCTCCTATTCTTGCCTAAACATTCCACTATTTTTAATTCACAAATCGTTGAAAATCTCACTATGGTTCTTTAGAGAAAAATGATCATTATACTTTTTAGAATTTTTTCACAAAAGTGACAAAAATGATCACTGGAACAGTACCTCCGGTGATCGAAATTTTCCTCCGGTCACCGAAAAATCTTCAGTCTAAGAATTCAACAATTTTTATACCAAATGAAAGCTCTTGATGAGTAGACACAACTTTCTCCAATGCAACATACTCATATTCTCAACAGATTTGAACGAATTGAAGAAAAACAAGTTGGAACCCTAACCTCTATTTTGGTCAATCGGTAGCAATCTGGGCGGTGGCTGGCGACGAGATCATGGGTCTTTTGTTCCTAACATCAAGACGAGTCAAATGGTGGTGGTGGTGACCGAAAGCGACAGATCGACGATTGGCATTTTTCGTCAATTTTTCTTCCCAATTTTTACGATGATTTCAACATTGATGGTGACTGAAATGGGTATGGTTGTGACGAGCTCATCAAGAGGAAGATATTGGTATATAACACTAATTAGTTTGAGTCACCAGCGGTGAAGAATAGTTAAATAGATGGAATTCGTGAATAGTAGCTTTTGAGGGGGTTAAAAATGAAAATATAAGAAAATGAGGAAAAAGAAGTAGTTGTCTCTTATATATATATATATATATATATATGATCATATGGGATGTTACATAAGCAACGTACCGTAACCATTTTAGCAGTACGTGAAAAAGTGTCATCATAATCGATACCTTTGAGTTGTGAATAACCTTTTGCAACTAGGTATATATGCTTTATACCGTTCAACAAAACCATCTAATTTGTCCTTGATTTTGTAAGCCCAACAGTAACTAATGGCCTGCATTCTAAGAGGAAGAGATGTGAGAGACCAAGTGTTGTTGGCCTCTAAACCAGCTAACTCAGATTGCATTGCTTCTTACCAATGAGGTTAAAAAGCAGCTTGATCATAACATATAGGCTCGACATCATTAGTAACAGTGGCAATAAATAAACGATGTTGTGGTGAGTAACAGTCATAAGAAATAAAATTACAGAGATGATAACATATACCTTTATTTGGAAAAAATTATAAGGGTGATAATGATTTGGGAGACGTCACTAGATTGCAATTATGGTCACGCAAAGCTGCAGGAGGAACATAAGGTCATTGAGAATGAAACAAGGGGGCTAGTGGTGGTGAAGTAACAGAAGAGGCAAGGATGGGTTCCACAAATGTTGGGTGAATGGATGAAGGATTCTCTGAAGCAATAGGATCTGTGATAGCAATAGGTAGGACAGAATCGATGGTTGGTGTGGAAGGGGTAATGGATTCATAAGGAAAGATATCCTCTTAGAAATTAACATCACAGTTAGTGAAGACTCGGTGAGTTTCAATATCATATAATTTGTAAGCTTTTTGGCCAACATGATAACCAAGGAAAGCGCAACGTGTGGCACAAGGAGCAAACTTATGAGAAACATAAACATTGGTAGCATATGCAAGACATCCAAAGAGTAAGGTGAGAATAATAAGGAATTTTACCATAAAGTCACTCAAAAGAAGTTTGGCAAGAAAGTATAGGTATGGGTAACCTATTAATTATATGGACAACAATGGAGGCACATTCTACCTAAAAGTGTAAAGGAAGGTGAGCTTGAAAATGAAGAGCTCTTGCTGACTCAAGGATATGTCTATGTTTATGCTTGACAATCCCATTCTGTTGAGGCGCGTAAGTGTAAGAATATTGGTAAGTAGTGCCTTTTTGTTTTAAAAACTCTCATATAGAAGAAAATTCCATTCCATTATCAACCCTGTTGGTTGTATTAGTATTGAATTGGGTTTTCACAAAAGAGAAAAAAATTGGTAAGTAGATGTCTCGTTTCACTTTTATGATGCATGAAAAAAAAAACTAAGTAAAACGAGAATAGTTATCCACAACAATAAAAAAAATATTTAGCACCAGAAAGAGAAGGAATTTTGTATAGTCCCGAAATATCACAATGGATTGATTCAAAAGGATTAATACAATAAATTGAACTAATGCAAAAATGACGGCTCGTCTATTTATCAAGAGCATAAACATATCGCAAGTGCTATTTGACTTTAAAGGAAAATTTAACAAAGTTTTGGTTCTGAAATCTAATCTAGAAGAGAATAAGTGCCCTAGTCGTCGATGCCATAGGGTTGTAGAAGTGTTTTGAGAAGAAGAAGGTTTGATGGTTGGAATGGGTTGCTGCAAATTGAATTGGACGATGTGACTTATTCGATGTCATTAATTACAACCAAGTAATAGAGTCTGTCTCATTGTTTGCCTAAATCAATCGTCATCAAATCCTACAAAATACACCAATAAGGAAATAAGGTTACTAAATAATTTAAATATCTTATGACTCGACTCACAGACATCAAATCTACTTTGCCAGATCACATCCCATGCACATTTTTTAAATAGATAATTTGACTCAAAGGTAAACTTCTAGTAGAGATAATTAGAGCTTAGTCTTCATTTGGCATAACAACTGGTGGTAAAGAATTGTTCTCTTTACTGTTGATAAGCAAAGCTGGAGAGGAAGTAATGTGGTCTATTGTACCGCTATCAATTATTAGTTCAGGACGTGACAAACCTAAAGAAGCATTATCGTTATTTGCCTTAGGAGGAGCTGATGAAGATGATCCATTACCCTGTATAACAGGCAACATTTGTTGTAGCTGTAATTCATTCAATCCATTCATAACGAACTTAATCTGTTGCATCATCAGAGCCTCTTTGACATTGTTAATGAAGATTGAGGATTGCGATTGTGCTTGGAATGAGTGTTCTTAGCTAATGTATACTTGGGATGTCCAACTCATAACTATGTAACTTCTAACATGTCTCTCTTGTATGATGATCTCTGTCATCGTAAGAACAATGCAATGGCTTGCGATTAGATGAATTAGGATAAGAAGAAGACAAACCATATTTGTGATGAATAACAGGGGCTATTAGTTCATCTTTACAAATAACCATGGCTGAAGCCTCTATTGTCTCGCGTGTTATACTCAAAATTTGTTGCTTTTTTCTTAAAATGATGGAAGAATAAGTTTGTGCAACATTAGCTAGGTAATGGATGCATTAAAAGGAGTTAACCACGAACAACACTATATGACTCATTCAACCCTATAAGAAATTGTGTCAATTTGTGCCTTTTATTAACTGCTCCACAAGTGCAAACAACATCATTATAAAAGCCTAACTCCCATAATTTTTTTTAACTTCGTGTAGTAAGCTACAACAGGCATTTGATCTTCAACCAAACAGGAAATATGTCTCCCAATCTAAAAAATCCATGGTGCATTGCTTTAAGAAAAGTGATTTCGAAGATCTTTCCAAACTTCGTGAGTAGTGTTATAGAAAATAGCACTATCTGTAATATTAGGAGTTAAAGAATTAAGGATTCGAGATAATACCATATCGTTGCATTTTTTCCATGCCATATAGTAGTCTTCTAGTTTGGTTGTGGCAGATGATGCCTTAGAGCTCCATCAATAAAACCCAATTTGGATTTTGCATTCAAAGAGATGACCATAGCTCTTCGCCAAGTTAAATAATTGTCTCCATCAAGAGATTTGGAAACAATAATCATTCTAGGTAAGGATTGCTGGAATCTATTTTATTTCCATCATTAGTTATGACGGCGAGAAGTGAATATAAGGAACGAGAAAAAAAAGAGCAAAGGTATCATCATCACTCTGATACCATAAAAAGAAAGGAAGATGAAATATTATATTCTATTTGTTATTCAATGAAAACAAAAAGGGATATATATACATAGAGAATTCCTATAATTGAGTTATTATCTCCTACAATTCAACTATTCTAATATGGGCAATTACAATACATACTCCATCAATCTCAAGTTCCAATTAAATTTCCTAACAATTTTGTATATAATTTTTTTATATAATCTAATTTTGTTCATACTAAAATATTGATATTAAATTGGAATAGGCAAAAGAATTAATTTTGATTTACATATTTTTATAAAAATTATTAATTTTGATTTACATATTTTTATAAAAAATTAATTTAAATTGTAATATTTGGTAGTGTTTAATAATCACCTTATATTATAAAAATCATTATATTAGAAAACAAGTTGATTGAAACATAAAATTTTGTCCCTATATTTAAAAATAATTTTAGTGGATTTATTTAAATATTTCAATTGGTAACATAGGTCTCACTCAAATTTCCTTTATTTAGTTTGACTATCTTACAATTTCATCCTCCTTTTCTTTGGTTGTATCCCTTTTGTTATTATTCAAAATTGATGAATTTGTTTCTTAATTGTTCTCAGATGATTTTCAACACTTAAGAGATGAAATTGAATAAAAAAGATGCAAAGGAAACAAAGATAATCCGAAAATTCCAGATTGGCAACAAATTCAGTGACTAAGCGTGGGCACGTGCAAGGACAAAAACTATTTGCAAGATCTGTTTTTAAACGCAAATCCGATTCACTTAAGATTTTTATGATTTTGAGAATCAGATTACATCTTTATTGATGGTGATCGACCACCTAAATCTGGGGAAAGATTATCTGCAAAAGATCATAGAGAAAAGGAGGAGATCGAAGGAGATAAAAGGGAATTTGTGTTACTGTTCACGCAGACCACTTTAGGAGTAGTGTTTTACATTTTCTGCAGATTTTCCATTAGAGTAGTTTATGTTTCTACAGTATTTTTCTAAGGATTTTCGGATTTTCTAGGAAAAGGCCAAGGATGGAGACTTTGTGTTTTGTTATTTCTTTGATTTTCACTTTTGTTATGAGTAGCTAAATCCCTTTTTCTTGGTTGAAGGAAACCACGTTATTGTCTATTATATGTGAGATGTTCCAATAAAATTTGTTTTGTTGATGAATATTGAGTTCCTTCCTAATTGCGTTTATGATTGAATTGATTGATTTCTAGGATGCGCAACTAGGAGTTGATTTGTTTAATAGCCAGATTAGTAAAATATGACATTCAGTTTTGCTAATCACAAGTGGCAATTAGGATTACCATCTTTACGTAGAGTTGGAAATTCTAAGAAGAAACTCATCTTGATTAAATGCAAGTCGTACATGTGTTGTCTTGTTCATTGGTTTCTTATTTCTTAAAGCTATTACTCAACTGAACTTACGATCGTATCTAAGTTGTTAAGCATTCTTATTGAATGTTTATTATGAACTGAATTTTATATCAAGGATCCATTTTAGTGTGATAGCATCGGTAATTCGAAACCAAAGTTTGTCTATTAGATTTTCAGATCTAATTATTTTTGTTAATTTTTTTATTTTTATTATCTTTTTCTAAAATTGTTGTGAACCAAAACCCCCTATTTGTTTTAGTTTTAAACTCATACAATCTTTGCTGTTAAAATTTCTCGTGGGAACGATCCCTACTTTCTACTACTACATTAATTTCTATTGTAGGAAATTAGTTTCTTTTTAAATTTGGTTGCAGGAGACAGTAGTATCAAAATTTCTAATTTTTTGATCTTTTAGCGGCATGGCTCACTATCAGTATGCTTTTGATTCTGATTTTTCATATTATCCTTATTACGCTGATAAGTTTCCATCTATTGCTACTTCCAGGTTTAAGCATCAAATGACAGATTTCATACCCTTAGCTGCAAGGACCGAGGGATGACCAACAAGCTAAAGTATGTGAAGTTTGCTCATTTCTTTTTATACGTGTTCCTTTTTGTAGGATTCACAATACAGATTCGCTCATCCACTGAGTTAATATTAAGAGTAGTCCTATTTTCAGCCAGAGCCTCCACTACCGCCACAAGCTAATAAGATGTATTTGGAGGAGATCGTAATGAGTTTGGCGACGAGCACTCTTCAATTCTAGCAGGAAACAAGGAGTAGCTTGAAGACCTTGGAAGATCAATTGAGCCACTTAGCGAAGTCACTGGAAGCCCAAGTTTCTGCAAGAGTTCTTAGCCAATAGGAGAGTGATGCGGAGGAGTTATGCATTCCTTTAGAGAGTGGAGATCATTTAGGGAACCCAAAAGCAATAAAGGAAGAGCAAGCGGAGTTAAAAGAGGAAGAAGTTATGGTTCGAGAAAAGATGAAGGATGTGCAGCCTCCTAAGGTAAGTGATGCAGTTCATGTTATCGCTGACCGAGTTTTGTTTCCTTTTCCTAGTTATTTACAGGTAAAAGAAGAAGAAGAATAAGAAGAGAAACAAGAAGAAGAAAAGTCGCTAATCGCATATGAGTTGAGCGAGCTGTGGGCAAGCGAGCTGAAGATCAAATGTGGCAAGCAAGATATTGAGTCTCCACAACCATTGGCATTACTTTTATAGAGACCATCCTGGTGTGAGAAGGTCAATGCTTGAAAAAGCCAGTGGACATTAGAGTATGATGGTGAAACGATGAAGTTCCACTCATTAAAAGTTATGGAGCATCGTGCTGAGAAGGAGCCGACTTCAAGCTCCTCAAAAAGTTTGAGCATGCTACCAGTTGGGCTCAAGAATCCATTCGATAATGGATATGTATATATGCCAAGGGTCAAGCTCATGACCTTAAATAAGCGATTGATGGGAGGCACCCCATCCGTATCCCTTTCTTTTGTGTGTTTTTCTCCTTTATGCATATCTTTTGGGTGTCTGCTTTGAGTGTTTTACTTTTTTTTCTTTGGTTTGTTTTGTTTGTAGGCATTTGAAAAGGAAGCTGCAATCTTTCACTTCGACAATGCTATCTGTGTTTTCAAAGCTGCAATCATTCATTTCAAAGTTGCATATAGCGTCTTCAATCTAAGGGAGTACTTCTGTTCTCATCCCTCTTTTGTGTTTTTATTGTTTTTGGACATTGAGAATAATGCCCATTCTAGATGTGGGGGAACGAAATGGAGTATATGTGTGTGATTCTTTTTGGTTTTTGCATGCTTTTTATGTATGTTAAGCCATCAAGCTTTATCATATTAGTTTGGATTAGACTGAATATGTGCATGAAATTAAATTGGGCTATGTGAGTCTAAAGTGAATCATGTGGATTAATTGCAATAACCGATCTTATATTCTTAGTCAAAATTTTGGCAATTGAGTGATTAGGTAATTTGTGGAATTGAAGTAAATTCTTAAGTTAAACCTGTGAGCAGAATTGAGCTTTAATGACATCATCTTTATGTCATTCTATTTCTTTGTATTGTGTGATGCTCCTCTAATCATGTTTGCCTTCAGAACTTGCACTGAATCGGATTGAATTTGTTTGATTACATGGTTTATGAAAATGATTAAGGCTTTCTTTATTTTTACACCCTTTAGCTTAAAAATAACCTACCTAGTTATTTTCCCTCTGCAAACACTTTTGAGCCTTTAACCTTGTTTTTCAATCAATCATCTTACATTGAAATCCAAAAACCCCATTAGCCTTACCCTATCACAAGTTGAATGAAGCATTAACTAATTTGGGACTTTTGTTCCGTATTGTATTCTAAGATACTTTTATAGGTACTTCTACTCATGTGTTTATTAAATTATGCTACTAGTAATTTATGTTGTTTTTATTGCTCTCCATTTTTCTTAGCCAAGTAAAAAAAAGAAAAAATAAAAAAGAGAAAAAGGAGTAAAAAGAAAAAAAAGAAGCAAGAAAAAAAAAGAAAAAGAATAAAGCATAGTAGCATTAGTTAGTATGAGTAGTTGTAGTCCTTTGTGTTCATGTGTTTATCGAAGAATTTGAAATTGAGTGTCCCTTTTAGTTGGTACTTTGTGAATGCTTGTGATTAACCCTTGTCATTTTTACCTTACCTTTGAACCTAGCCCCATTACAACCTATAATAAAGTCCTTATGATCTATGAGCTCATGTAATTCGAATGAATGATAACTGGTGAATTTACAAGCCTATGGTGGTGCAATATATTAGAAGGAGATTTGAGAGAAACATTTTGACCTTAAACACTTGAGTGTAAAAGAGAAATCTGTGAGAAGAATTCACTTTGGTTTCATAATTGCCTTTTGAACAAAGATGTCTTATTTTGACTTTGTTTATTTGTATCGGTGAAAATTGATTATGATGTATGTTGCAACCTAAGTCTTACTGTCCAAAGTTAACGAATTGTGTGCACTTAATCTTATGAAGGATGAATTGATAGAGTCTAGTGTTTTGGCATGTTTGCTCGAGGGCGAGCAAAGGTTTGGTGTAGGGGAATTTGTCAAGTTGTTATTTTATGCTTATTTTGTATATAAATCTCTTTAATATGTTGAAATTATTATTCAAGATTGACGAATTTGTTTTTTAATTTTCTCATTTTATTTTCAACACTTAAGAGATGAAATTGAATCAAAAAGATGCAAAAGAAACAAAGATAATCTAAAAATTCTAGATAGGCAGCAAATTCAGTGACTAAGCATAGGCATATGCAAGGACAGAAACTATCTGCAAGATCTGTTTTAAAATGCAAATCCGATTCACTTAAGATTTTTATGATTTTGAGAATCAGATTACATCCTTATTGATGGGGATCGACCACTTGAATTTGGGTGAAGATTATCTACAAAAGATCATAGAGAAAAGGAGGAGATCGAAGGAGATAAAAGGTAACTTGTGTTACTGTTCACGTAGACCACTTTAGGAGTAGTGTTTTACATTTTTTTTGTAGAATTTCCATTAGAGTAGTTTACGTTTCTGCAGTAGTTTTCTAAGGAGTTTTGAAATTTCTAGGAAAAGACTAGGGATGGAAATTTTGTGTTTTGTTATTTCTTTGATTTTCACTTTTGCTATGAGTAGCTAAATCCCTTTTTCTTGGTTGAGGGAAACCACGTTATCATCTATTATGTGAGATGTATCAATAAAGTTTGTTTTGTTGATGAATACTGAGTGCCTTCCGAATTGCTTTTATAATTGAATTGATTGATTTATGGAATGCACAACTAGGAGTTGATTTGCTTAATAGCCAGATTAGTAAAATATGACATTTAGTTTTGCTAATTACAAGTAGCAATTAGGATTACCATCTTTACGTTAGAGTTGGAAATTCTAAGAAGAAACTCATCTTAATTAAATGTCTATCGTACATGTGTTGTCTTGTTCATTAGTTTCTTAATTCTTAAAGCTATTACCCAATTGAACTTACGATCTTATCTAAGTTGTTGATTAATAAGAATGCTTGGAATACATGTTTCTATTCATTTACACTTAAGAGAAAATATCACCCAATGAATGTTTGTTGATGAACTGAATTTTATATCAAAGATCCATTTTAGTGTGATAACATTGATGATCCAAAACTAAGGTTTTTCTATTAAATTTTCAGATCCAATTATTTTTGTTAATGTTTCAATGTTTATTATCTTTTTCTAAAATTGTTGTGAACCAAACCCCCCCCCCCCCATTTGTTTTAGTTTTAAACTCGCACAATCTTTGTCGTTAAAATTCCTCGTGGGAATGATCCCTACTTTCCACTACTACATTAATTTTTATTGCAAGAAGTTGGTTTCTTTTTAAATTTGGTTGCAGGCAACAGTAGTAGCAATGACTATGAGATAGGGAGAGAGAAAAAAAAGATGATGATCCTTTACATAATATAGTACATACTTGCCAAGAAAGGTAAGAATCAAGGGCCGATTAGAAAATGTAGTGAGCTCTTCTATTGATTGAGTGAAGCATTTTTACGAAAATTAGATCCATTCATAGAAAGGACCCCTTTCACCACCAAAAATTGAAGATTTCACTTCAGAAAAACCAAAGATACGATTTGCTTAATGAATATGAAAAAGGAACTTCATTTGACAAGCCATCATGTAAAAATAAATCTCTTTTTAGTTTTAACACCTTTTATACTGTAGATCTTGATAATGTATCATAAAGAATAGATTTTTCTAATCCTTTTCTGGAAATTAAAGAATTTGATTACTATTCAAGCTAGGATAGGAATACAAGGTTTAACATTTATGTTACTTGCAACACATTACAACATATTACAATCAAACAAAAGAACTTGTGAAGGTGACATATAACGTTAAAGTTCCAAATTCTAGTTGATTCTCATGCACAAGATAACATCATGATGGTCTTTGTAAGCGAATAGGATTTCCCTGATCTAACCTATTATGTTATGGGTCAACATTTGCTTATCCATTGATTTCCCTCTAAAGATTATGTTGTTTCTTTCACTTCATGTTGAATAAATACAACAAAAGATTTCCTAAAGATTGTTCCATCCCTTTTCATCCTAGTGATTGTATCAGTTGCTTGCTTTATTATCCCCTGCCATTCCATCTTATTACAAAAAACTTTCAACAACTGTCTGTAGATGAACAATGACACTAAAAGAAGAGATGAGGAATAGTCTCCATAGTTTACTTACAAAGGTTACACAAATTATCACAAATACCATAACATGTGCCTTTTGTTCTTAACCTTTTCCTAACAACTAGCAAAGTTATGAAAGAGGCCTTTAAAATTAAGGTTTTCTCTCAAACTACGCCATACCAGTGAACTCTTGTAGCCTGAGGTCTGTATAATTTTAGGCAAGAGGTGTTGGTGAACTTATGAGAATTGTTAGCCAATCAAAGAATCTTATCATCCTCCCTGATATTAGGGTTGTAATATGGAAGTAATTTTTCCAAGCAGGAAGAACCCCTATAGTTGTACCTCCACATAAGCTAGAACTTTCTTTTTTCAACTTAGAATTCATAAGTATCCTATCTTTTAAATGGTTTAGTCTCTCCCTTATATGTAATAGGCTATAAGTGACCTAATTAACAAACCCAAACTAGGTGGTTTTCCCATTCCCCCATATAAATTTTGATATAGGGTTAAATATGGTTCCTTTTCCTAATCATCTTAACGAAACTCCATGAATACTCTTTTTCTTTTTCTAACTACTAAATGCTTTTATCCCTCAGGTAGTATTCATTCACCTATTTCCTTTATAAGGCTTCCTTGTCATCGAATAACCTCTATATCCTCTATAAAATTAACACCAATTGGATAACCTATAAGGAAACTAGTCCCAAACCCCTATTGCTTAGGTAAATATAGATCCAATCATTTGAATTTTCTGCCTTTATAATTGTCATCCTTACTTGACCACAAGAAATTTTTAATGCAATTTTCAATCTCCTTATTCATTCTTTTAAGTATGAAGATGTGGATGTTCTAGTAAGTGTATATAATGCTCAACACTAACTAAATAAATTGTAATATGCATGTAATGGACAAGAATCCATTCTATTAGGCATTGATTCTCTTTTTAAACATCTCCAAAAGTGGTATGCATTCTTCATACGTTGGTTTTCTTAACGTTATTGGAACCCTTAAGTATTTAAAAGGTATATTCTAGTTAACTAGTCCAATAATGGAAACAAATCTAAAAATTATAGACATTTAAGGATAGGTACATCTTGCTCTTATTGGCATTGACCCTCATCTTAGATATATCAAAGAATTTCTTCAATGTTTTCATCATAACCTCCAAAGAATAAGAATTAGAACCACAAAATAATCTAAGGTCATATGCGAAAGCCAAGTGAGTATTTTGTATTGTCTTGCACTTATGGTGATAGGAAAATATAATATTTCTTGACATGTTCAATTTGAAGCTTTCTAGTGAAAATCTCAATAGTCAAAGTGAACAAGTAAGGGGAAAAAGGATCCTCTTACCTAATTCCTTTAACTCCACTAAATATCTTGGAGGGAATACTATTAATTAGTAGATTGAACGATGTGGTGGTTAAACATGCTTTGATCAGTATAGAATAAGAAATCCAAAGAATTAAAGACTGCTAAGAATGAAATTCCACTATAGTGTATCAAATGCCTTATATAAATCTATCTGCAGGGACGGATCCAGAAATATTTTTGAGTGGGGGTAAAATATTTAAAGTACTCTTATATTACTAATTTTTTTAGTGAGGGAAAATTATTTAAAGTACTCTTATATTACTAAATTAAATTAATGGGGGAAAAAATTTAACTTAAAATAATAATATTTTTATATAAAATGTTTTAGAGGCAGTGGGGGCAAGTGCCCCCATTTGCCCCCAATGTGCATCCGTCCCTGTCTATCTGCACTGCACAACTATATATGGACCTCTTGGAATCATATTCTTTCAATAGCTCTACCATAATATTGTCACTTATAGACCTTCCCTCTATGAAAGCTCCTTGTGAAATGTTGATCATTATTTTGAGGGCATTCCTATGAAAGCTCCTTGTGAAATGTTGATCATTATTTTGAGGGCATTCCTAAGTCTTCTAGCTACGATCTTGGAAATAATTTTAGAGATTGTGTTACAACAAGGTATAGGCTACTAATAATTTAAATTGTTTGGATTGGTAGACTTAGGAATCAAGTATATATAAGTTTTATTTAGCTCCCTTAACAATTTCTTGCCTTCAAAGAATTCATATACTATCTTCATAACTAGTCTACTTGTGATACTTTAAAAGGCTTGGAATAAGTGAGCGTTGAATCCATCTGGCCCTGGTGTTTTACCAGGATTTAGGCTAAATAAGGTCTCTTTGATTTCCTAACTTGACACTAAGCTAATTAACAAGTCCTTTGTCTATTGACTTAGGCAGTCCCCAACGAACATGCTAAAATTAAAGTTCCCAGCTCTATGTCCAAAATTCTCTCTAAATAACTTCTGGTAGAACCTAACAACTGTTTCATGTATCAATTATTTATCCATAGTAAGGTTACCATTCTCATCAAGTAAACATGGGATTTTATTCTTGTTCCCCTTAGTTAGAATAGTATTGTGAAAAAATGGAATTTACATCCTCCTCTGGAAGCCATTTAATTCTAGCTTTCTGCCTTGATAAGGAATTGTGCCTTTACAAACTAGGTTATACTCCTCTAGCTTTCTGGTCTCACTTAATCTTAGTAAAGGATTATTAGGATCCTGATAAAACTCATCTTATATCTTCCTTAAATTCTCTTTGGCCATTTATAAAATCAATCCAGTGTCAGAGGTATTTTTCTTACGAAGCTCGTTAAGCTTCCCCTGAACCAACTGTAACTTCCTCATTAGTTGGTTTACAACTTGCTCTCTCGATCTCCTAAGCATCCCTTATCAAGTCTAGGAAAACTTCTCTCACTGTGAGAATGTTGAAGAATTTGAAAAGAGTATCGAGAGGGGTGTTGGAGTTAAATTTCATAACTTCAATCATTGAATGATCTAAAAATAAAGGAGCGTCAAACCAATTTAATGAATCAGAGACATGGCTCAAACATAGTTGGTTCACTAGCACTCTATCTAATTTTTCTATGTGAACCATAGCCCAGCCTGTTTATTTGACTAGGTATAAAGTTCACCTAAAGTTGATTAGTGCACCTAAAGTTGGAAACCTGCACTAAGGTCTTGTTATAAGCAAGCATTATTATGTTGTTATAATGATGTGCATGAAACTGAGCTAACCAATTCTTTTCTAAAAACTCTAGATTATCCTTGATCTTCTTAGCTTTTATTTTAGTAGCTGTGGAGAAAAACGTTCATCAATGGAAGAAGTCAGTTGAAGGAGAAACACAATGGACGTAGTAACATGTAGCCGTGTAGGTATTTGCTGGACTGGGGTTGTAATTTCATTAGTTTTTTTAGGGTACTTTTGTCATTAAATTAGAAGTTGGAAGGCAAGCCATGCCATTCCATCCCTGACCCCCCAATTTGGGGGGTCACAAAATATTGGATTTTGGATGGCAAAGGATGGCTTCCAAAGCCATTAATTGCCATTCCATCCTGTTTCAAAATAAACTCTCAAACAATGGCCTGAGTCATTTGGGTCATTCCATTCCATTCCTCCACCCACATCCAAACATACCCTTAGGAAAAAGAATCTCTTTTTTAAGAGATAAATTAAGTAAATGGTGCGATGATGCTATATTACTAAAGAAAAGTAAAGAAAAAAAGAAAAAATCTTCTTTATGTTATTATGATTTAAAAATGTCCATTATGATAGAGTGTGATAATTTAAGAAACATAAAGTAAAATATTACAAGAAAAAAGAAGGATATAAAGCTAGAGTTTTTTTAGAAGAAATAAAAGAAGAACTAAAAAGATAATTTAATGCCAGTACTATTATTGTAAAGAAAAAGGACACCACACTAATGAATGTCCTAAAATATTTAATAAAAATAAAATTGAAATAGATTATGAAATAAATAAAATGATACAAAATAAAGATTTTATTATAATTAATACCTTTGAAGATTGCTCCTTTGAAGAAAGCATTTTTATAATAACATATACGTAATACGAAGAAACCTCAAATTTTGAAATAAATGAGTAAAATAAGATAATCTTCTAACTCTCAAATTGATAAGCATATAATAGATAATATAATATAAACATTTGAAAAATATGGAGATTATAGTCAAAAAGTTCTTATTAATAGAAAAATGCTTAAAAAGATTCAGAATACTATGTTCTTTTTTATAGATTCTTATAGCGAGTTTAATATGATGTTACTAGAAAAACTAGGGCTAAAATCTAGAAAACACCATTTGTTTTATGGTATTGATCTTAAAGAAAAGACCCTAGATATTAGTTTAACGTCAAATAAAGTAATGATTCATCTGCTATCTAAAAGAGATGTCTCCTAAAAAATTGATCACATTCCCAGAGAAATTAGAGACAAAATAGGATGGGTGCATATTGGATCTATACAAATGATAATTAGATGTACTTTTAGAACAGGAATAGATAGTTCTATAAATTTAACAATATTAGATGATCAAATTCACAACAGGAAAGAGGCATGTATAGGAATTTTGAGAGGCATTCTTCATTATCAAAAAATTCTATTTAATATTTATCCTAAGATGTCTTATAACATATGGTTCAGCCCGATCTTACTGGGGTTGAACATTGTTGTTTGGGTCCATGATTCTGATTGATTTCGGCTGAAGAATACCTGCAAAATAAATAAAGGCACGTCGGGGGTTAGTTCCCGGAAGGCCCCTCCGACGCTCAAGTCAGTCTTTTTGGGAGGAAATTGGTCGCAGAAAATAGAGAGAAAGCTAGGGTTGTATTGTCGTACCTGTATCATGGTAGAATAGTACCTTATATATGGGATAGACGCTAGGTTTAGGTCTTTACGTAGATCTTTGTGTTTGCATAGGAGACTAATTCCTGTAAATGGGCCGTGGATGTGCGGATTGAACGTCTTGGGCCTGGGCTTAGCACAACCGACCCAACCAAAACCTAACATGAGTAAGCATTGGATCATAGTAGTTTGCTCAAATAAACAAACCATGACTAATGGACTTAACATGAGTAAGCATTGGACCAAACCAGTTTGTTATGAAAGACTTTAGGCTCAGATGACTCATCATCAATAGATAAAGATCAAGAGGAGATTTTAGATGATGTGGCAGATAAAATCACAATAAATATATGCCAGCTCTAAAAGATAAAGACCACGTGGAATATCATTTGAAAATGGTGGAGTTCTCAATTGATATGGATATATCTTTCCTAAGTAAATATAATCTCTTATCTTAAGCGGAGTTTTCCATGGATATGGATGTATCTTTCCTAAATAAATGTAATCTCTTATCTTGTTAGTTGTGATGTAGCTAAATCTTATTAGATAAAGTCCTATTTGGATGAGGGTCTCATCTAATTAGATGGTGTGAAGTAATATAATAAGAATAAAGGTCATTTAGTTAATTCAATTCAATTAGAATTCTACGTTCAAAAAAAAAATTCAATTAGAATTCTGAGTTGTAAAGTCAGAGGTGCTTATAGCTTATTTAAGTTTTGTTCTTAGAGAACAAAAATAGAGAGGAGGGGAACACATTAAGAGATAACATTTTTTGTATATTTTTTAGCAAGCAATGAAGGTTAATTTTTACCATAGTTCTTGTGTGTTTATTATTTCCTATGATTATTTAATACTTTCGTAGTATTCTTACTTAAATGTAAAAGTTAAACACTTCTATGGTCGTAAGGTATTCGAGAAAAAGTTTTTATTGGTCAATGACTATGTGAAAACGTTAAGTCTTGCTTAAGTAGACCTAAGTAAGATTCCCATACAAAGGAGTAAGTGCGACTTCATTATAAGTTTAGTGTTCGAGAAACCCTTTATAACACTAGCATAATAGATGCACATGTCTTCTCCAATGCACATGCTGCGTCTAAACATAAAAAGGATCACAGTGTTTCATTGTCAAGTTCAAGAATGACGTTTCTCTGTTGCTTGATTGAAAAAAGAAATTTTATTCTGTTTAATTTGATTTTTTTGGGTCCTACATGCCAATAAGATATATATTTAAGGGTAAAAGACGCATATTTTCCTGTAATTTAAGAAACTTTAAAAATTTTCCTAATCTTTAAAATTCTCAAAGAAATTCTTTTTAAGTTTTAGTTTTCTAAAACAAAACTCTTTTTCTTAAACTTCAATTAAAAAATAATAACAAAACACACACAATATGAACATCAAGCATGGACTGTTCAAATGCTATTTACATGATGTTTTAACTCAATTCTTAAACTTGAACCGAACTAATTAAATATGACTAAAACTAATAATTTATGATAATTTTATTAAATTATTAATTTAAATCAAATTCGGTTAGATTTAAGAGCTAAATTGAGTTACCATACTAGTGATATTTGATTATTTGATGTCTAATATTCATATTGTGTATGTTTCATCGTTATGTTTTAAGTCTAAGAAAGAGGTTTTTTTTTAAAACAAAAAATTAAACAAATTATGATAACTTTAAAAATCAAGAGTTTTTTAAAAATATTTTTTAAATTAGAAGAGAAGTTTATATGCTAAATATATTTTTGTGATAAAAGACTAACGAAAAAGTTAAATTAAGGTTCAAATTAAACGTTTGTAAAATATTTAAAAATGTAAAATGCGTCAAAATGTTTAAATTCAATAAATTTTAATAAAAGCATTAATACCTAATTTGATCTATAAGGCCCCAATATATACTTTAGAAGTATTAT
The DNA here is from genome assembly GCA_026770325.2 of Erythroxylum fimbriatum. Classification (NCBI taxonomy): domain Eukaryota; kingdom Viridiplantae; phylum Streptophyta; class Magnoliopsida; order Malpighiales; family Erythroxylaceae; genus Erythroxylum; species Erythroxylum fimbriatum. The sequence continues at coordinate 1,283,775 of JANZLH020000060.1, forward strand.
AGCATGTCTAGGGTACATTAATAAGTGAACATAATGGATTAAGTGCATCTAAGTATAGTAAGAGAAGTTAATGTAAAAGACATGGGTAAATGGATAAATTGTTCATTTCAGCATGGACATATATACTTAAACGTGAAATATAGATGAGAATGAAATTAATTGATAAGATCATTGGCCAATGTGGGAATTAAAGAAGGAAGAAGGACTAATATGCAAATTTTCTAAAGTTAACATATGGACCAATTGTATTAAGGCATGTGTGACCAATAATAATAAAGCATGTGTGGTCAATAGGAATTAAACATGTGTGTGAGTCTTGAAAGAGCATAAATGGGCATATAGAGAGGGGAGATGGACGAAACTTTGAAAGGTTTTAACTTCAAAATTTTCTCCTCTCCATTTCACCTTCTTCATCCCATCATTTTCATGTAATAAATCAAGCCAATCTTAAGTGGAAATCAAGGTAAAAGTTAGGGATTTTCTCTTCACCTTTACCTTTTCTTGCTTTACTTTTGAAGAACTGAAATTACAAGGTTGGAAGTGAGATTGAGATGTGTATTTTTTGGTGTTTCTAGTTGGTGAGGCAAGTAAAGTCAAAGAGGAAGGGAAAAAAGAGGCATTAGAAGAACTACTTTGCCAATTTTAAGATTTGGGACTACACTTAGTCTAATTTCTTTTTGTGTGTATGTTTAAATGGATACAAAGATTCATTTGGATGTGGAATGGTTACTGGGATGATGCTTTGGTGCTATGTTGGTGTTACCTTGCATAGAATTGGTTGAATATGACAAAAAAGTATTTTGTGGTGGAATTTTGTCTAGGGTTTATTGAAACGGTCACATTGATTGGGTCAAAACTCAGCCTACCAAATCTAAATTAGGTGATTTTAGTTGCATATGAAAACTAAGACATATTACTAGAAATCTTTAGAAGGGACTCTGACTTAATTATGGCCTTATGACCTTAGAAATTGAGATTGAAAAGGGTGACTTAATACTTCATCTGTTTTGGAGCAGCTTGTATTTTTTGGTCCATATCTTATGATTTAGAAGGCCAAATGGCCTGATTTTTGGTGCTATGGAAACTAGAGGCATATGTCTAGAATACTCAAAACCTAGTTCAAATGTTTTTTATTTGTATATTATGGAACAAGCAGAGGTACGAATTTTGGGCAGGGGACATGACGGTAAGGAAATTGCACTATTTGAGTTAGTTTTCATTTTTGATTTTTACCGAATCATATTCGAACCTTTTTGCATGTGTATGAAACTTTTCAAACACCTAGAAATAAATGAAATAGGATTTACCATATGTGAATTGGGTGATTAAACATTGGAATTTGAGATTGAGCATAATGCATACTAAAGAAAATTTACATGTATATTAATGATTTGTATGCATATTTATTGCTCATATGTGTATAGTGTGATTATACAAGTGTGATTTTGATACCCTTTTTTTTAATAGTGGTAAGTTATGACTTGCATGTATAAATGCAAATACATATTTTATGACTTCAAATGTATATCATATGATTTGTCAATATATGAATTGTGAAATTGGCAAATGGTTAAAGGAAATGTTATAGTGCCGGCGCTATTGTCTTGGTGATGGATAGATAGGCATGTTTATAGGGTTACAATGCAATTGTTACAATTTGACATCAATAGTGTCTTTATTTCGAGACTATAGTGTCTTCAAAGTTTGATGTCTCTGGTTATCCACAGTTTGATACTTTTGAGTATCCACAGTTTTAATATCTTTGAATATCCACAGCTCCCACTATCCACATCCACAAAAATATGCAGGCCTAAGACATAAAATAAAGTAAATGGTTATAAATAAGAAATACAACATGATAACATAAATAATTGATATCGATGGACATTTGCATTTGTATTAATAATTTGTATCGATGAGCGTTGAATATCAATGTTTGACTTACAAATGTGCATTTTCGCTATATGGATAATATATTGAAGTATATTTGCATTATGTACTTTGTTGAAGTATACAACAATTTTTTACATAAGCGTTGAATATCAATGTTTGGTTTATGAATGTGAATTTATGGTATGTGAGTTGTGATATTTCTGAATGTGTGTGTTTTGAGGATGACTGTTGTGAGTGGTCATCCAAACTAAGTGTTTTTTTCACTAAGCTTTTAAGCTTAGCACGGAAGTTAATCCGTGTAGGTCTAGGTCATAGGAGTGAGGTATAGGAAATATCTGCAGAGATCAAGGCCAACAGTTAAAAATAAAAGTACCTTTAGATATGTATTTTAATTAAAGAATGATTGTATATGTAATAAAGAGAATTGTATGTTTTTCTTCTGAATTATCACGTAAATATAAAGATGTAATACTACTTTTAAATAATAATGTTAAATGATATAAAATTTTGTAATATATATATATATATGTATAGCATTGAATAGAAAAATATGCGACGATAGTCCTTATGAATGAATAAAAATGTATGTTGTAACTATTTGTACGATAATTTAGTTGCTATACACGAGTAGCTGCAAGTTCCACATGGACGGTCTTACACGAACCATCACCGTGATAAGGATTGTTATTTCAGAAGGACAGCTTTTTTTACGAAGATTGTTAGAAGGGACCAGTGGCCTATAGACTCTACCTAAATCGGATCGACCTGTCTGAAACAGACTACTCAACATCGTTAGATTTTCCACTTTGTGAAGACCGTTTAGAATCCTATGTGACAGTCTTTTCGGTTTGAACATTGGATGGTTTTATATTTGATTTTAACCCGAAAGGAATGGGCATCGGTTACCTCTTTTCCAAAACCAAACTCTCTTGTTGAGCGTGATTAAATATTTCATTTGTTATTTCGCATTATATCTATCATAGGTCAAAGGACGGCAGGGTCAACCTAATCTGATACAAGAAAGACTGAAAGTAGCAAGTACTCATAAAACACACCTTCTAACTCAAAACAGCTTTGACACAATCACATCAGGTACAAGTTGTGTATACAAGTCATAAACCCATTTTGGGCTCAAAAGAGAAGATGGACAGCGAAGCTTGGGTCAAAACGTCACGATAATTGTCAACAAAGTAACCCCGCTCTTGGACAGTGCTAAGTGCTGACGGCCCTTAACATGTATAATCGACTTAGCTTCTGTCCAGCTCGAAAGATATGCTGCTACTGTTAATAATACACATCATATCGGTATATACAGTCATCCGGCCTAAGTACAAGCCCCTACACACTAACAGTTAAGAGTCCGCACTGCACTGGTTGAACTCAAGCTGAAGCTAGAACTTTGAGCCTAAGATTACAATATACTCTGCAAGGCATAGTTAGAACATCATGTTCATCTGTAAGGAGTAAGTGGCGAGAACAAAAATCAGAGTTTCATGCCAAGAACAACTTAAATCTCCCATCTTCAGATGTTCCATTCGTAAGTGGCATACTGCAAGCCTCAAGATCTTTTCTCCAACTTCCTTTCACTAGCCCTCTTCTCTTCTGCTTCTCGTCGCTTTTGTTGCCTGCCATCAAGTGAAAATGAGTTGTTAACCATCAAAATCTTAGGAAGTTGAGAGAATCGTACTTCATTGCTCCAAACTCTTGTGGAAAAATACAACCGTGGCATGCACTAAACGAAACTGAAAATGAGAAAGAACTCAAGTAAGTCCCAGAATCTAGTGGGTCTATAACAAATCCATAAACAACAAAGAGTTAGGACCAACATGAATAGTTGATATATGGCACTGTGATCCACCAAAAATATGTTATTTATTAAACAGCATAAATCAAGTAAGACGTAGGTTTCTTTGCATCAGAATTCCTTCAGAAGGAATTAAATGATTGAGAAAACAGAGGAAAAGTTAAACTAGAATTTAATTTTCATTGCTGAAGTGCCAATATGTCATGCTCGAACCTGAATTAGTAAACATTTAATCAATCTAGAACGTCAACGTCAACGTCAACCAATTCTCATGAGGGCTTTGTCCTAATTGCCCTTAATATGTAATCATGCATGCTAATTTCTGCTCCCATGGGAGGAAGTTGTTAGTCTGGCTCTAGTCCCATCCTTTAAAACGAAAAAGAAACAGACATGCATAATAATGATAGTCATCAAATTCGAAGAATATTTTTCAAGAATGAACACAGAGCTTACACAAAAGCAGAGTATCCAGCACCAACGTTGGCAGCAGATAAAAGAGCTGCATGAGCTGCTACTGACGTCAAATCCTGCCCACTAGTTTGCAGAGGATTTTTGACGTCAACATCAACCTGTGACCAAATACAATCAAATTGGCAGCATAGCAACACCAGTATCAAAGTAGATAATGATGATATACATAGGCCATATACAGAGACAACAACCTTATCCCATTTTGACTTTTTGTTTTGCCTCCCATCCCGACCAACAGCGTCAACTGCAGCTTGTGAAGCAATTGATCCACTGGGAACTGAAGCTGAAGCACCATTAAAATGGTTAAACTTGAAAATAAAATCATAAGACAGAACATCAAGCACTAAAGATAAACATAACCTTGTAAAGATAATGTTCATTAACTAAATACATAATAATGACATCCACACCTGAAGTAGGCACAGTAAACTTTGGTGGGGGCACAACAGCTCCAGGTTGGGATCCTCCTGAAACAAATTCAACCTTCGGACTCCTCTTCAGTTCCTGCTCCTTCCTCTCCCTATCACGTCTCATATCAGCCTCTGCCAGAAAACCAAAAACCACTCAGAAATTCATTGTTAGGAAAAGCATATTTATGTATCTATATATAGAGAGAGAGGTAAGAAGCTAAGACTTGTAGAAACAATAAAGATACAGAAAACCATCAGCAAGACTACACACTGATGAAGAAATAAAATATAATTCATCAGCCTATAATTACAAGGTCAGTCCAAAATACAAGACTGCAATGATATTCTAAATCAGCCTACCTTCTCAGTTTGCAAATTACAATCAAATTGCACAAAGCATTTACCCAAAGACAAATGCCTCTTACAAGAATAACTCAAATAAGGTCCCCCCAAAATTAGCACCATAAAAATAGGGGAAACTGAAAATAACCTATTTCGTCATAGTAGTCGCTTTTCTCATATCCATGTGGGTCAAAAACATCTTTACTGAAGCAAGACCCTGTCTGATCAATGTTCTGATACCTCACTGCATGTAGCAAAAAGTCAGGGTTCCGATAATCCTTTCTGTTGCGAACTTCTGCATTAAAGCTCCTCCCAACTCTCTTCAAAGCAAGAAATTTATCTATTCTCCTCTGCAAGAAACAAAATAAAATACAGAAAGCACATATTAGAGATATTTAATCCTTTGAGGTGGGAAATTTACCCTGATTTACCCTTCAGCTTGCGAGAGAAGCATATTAATCATGCTCTATATAGCAATTCAATACAAGAAAGCAATGGCTTGTTATTCTGTTCCATCAAGAAAGTCATATGACGAACTTAACAACATAAAATTTCAGCTGTTAAAGAAAAATAAATAGACATACTTGACAAATTTCAACAATGTAAATAGGATACAGTTGAAAAAATTCCTAGTTTCTCTACAGGCTAACCTACTAAACATGTGCTGCCAAACTTTTCCAGTTTAAGTAAACATTTTTTAGACACTTCCAGTGAAAGGATAATTCAAAATCACAATTTGAATCAGTAATATTCAACGGATTTGAAACTGAACCACTTAAAAGGAGGTGCAGACTACGAATTAACTATTTGAAGATGGATGCAATCTTCAAGAGAAAACCTATGCTACAAAAGGCTTGTGTAAGATAATAATTGAACGTAGAGAACATAACAACAGCAAAATAACAGGTTCATTTGATTGAGAAAAGATGTAAAGAAGCTTACTTGCAGGTCGTCCGAACATTTTTCTTTCGGTGGCTGGGGGAGGAATTTATCCAATGGATCGACATTTTCTACAGAAACTTCAATTGTACCTTCAATTTCAACAGCTTCTGATTCAATCGAGTTTACTTCGTCAGGCAGTGACGATTTTAGTTGTCCATACGGTGAAGGAGTGGCTCGAGTATTAGGGGTCAAGCCCTGTACAGTTCCTGAAGGACTAAGAGTTACATGGAGACAAAAAACAGTCCCATAAACAACGTCTCTGTAACCATGGAATCATAAATCAAACCTTTATCTCTATCGTTTTCTAACATATAATCGTTCTCATCTTCCAATGGCACCCCATGATCTTGTGGGTCTCCTGCTTCTTCTTTTTCTAGCTGTTGTTCCTGTTGATATTGTTGTTGTTCTTCTTCTTCTTCTTCTTCTTCAAGATCCTCAATTTCCTCGTCGTCGTCATCTCCGTACATGGAAAGCAACGCAATCCCTTCAGACTGCTTCTTCCTCGACGACGCCATGACCGCAGTCCGCGGTTAGGGTTCCGGTAATCAAAATTTATTTGTCTCGACTGCAATTGGGGTTTCGGACCTTTCGGTTACCGTAAAATTTGTTAACTTGGGGATAGAGTGAGACCCAAGTGTGGGCTTAAGGCAATTGATGGTTCGGGTCAAGAAGCCCATAAAAAAGTTTATATATTTATATCAGGAAATGGTCAAATTAGATTATAACCTTGTTTGACAATCAGCTGATTGCATTAGCTGTTAGCTGATAACTGATTATATCAGTTGATTTGACCAGCTGATTGCATTAGTTGTTTCTCATTTGATGTTTGGTAAAATTAGTTGTTTGATGTTTGGTAAAATTAATTGTTTAGTATTTGCTGTTTATGCGTAAAATTACTTATTAGGACATGACTTTAAAAAAATTATAAGGGTATAAATATTATATATCTTAGTATTTCGTTAAATATTCTTATAGAAATATAGATTTTAGATATTAAATTATACAAAAATTAAGTTTATAACTCTA
>JANZLH020000060.1:1301025-1312974 GCA_026770325.2 Erythroxylum fimbriatum
CCATGGATGTCCTGCAAAAACCCACAAACCAAATCATAAGCAAAAAGGACCCAAATCATACAATAATTTAGTTAACTGAAGTTCATAAGAAGTAAGACGCTTACTTAGTACTTGTTCGACATATAATCTCCTTGAAACATCCTTAGCAGATCGTTAGCACCGGAGGACACTGACTCAAAAACCCTTGGTGGAAATCTCAAGTTTCCTCTAAGCACGGCTTCAAAAATCTCCACCGCCATCTCTCCGTGGAATGGCGGGAATCTGGTCAACATAATATACAAGGCCACCCCTGCACTCCAAACGTCTACCTTCTCACCGTACTCTCTTCCGGCAAGAATCTTCGGCGCCACGTAGTAAGGCGTCCCCACCATGCCAGTGATCGTATCTCCCTCCAAAACCACCTCTGCAGGCCCAAAATCAGCAAGCTTTACCTCCTCGGTTGCTAAACTTAAACGAATACCTATTCCTTATATAGAGCCAAAATAATGTTTGTTGATTTTCGTATCTTTTAAATCTGAGAGAAGTATAGGTGTAGCTGTTTTCTTCTTCTTCACGTCTTCATCTTTGTACCTATTTTATTCACGTTATTATTTTTACTTGTAACGTCTCAATAGCTTTTTTCTTCTCATCATTTAATGCATAGAGCTAGTCCTCAAAGCTAATCTTTATGTATCTTTAGAGCAGAGCACGTAGGAGCACTTGTCAAACATTATTGTCTTTACGTTATTTAATGTAGCAGCTATCATTTAAAGCAGCAGTAGAGCATATTTTTCAAAGCTTATTCACGTGTCTTCCTAGCAATCTTACTCTCAAGTAATAGCTCTTCTCCGCTGGTTTTTGCATCTGTACATGAGTTTGAAGCCTATTCTTCTCCTCTTGTCTTCACGTGTCTTCCTATTGTTACAGAAGTGAACTTGCTCTACCACATTATTTTATTGTCTTCACGTTGAAGCCTGTTCTTTACCGTAGAGAACTAAACAGTAAAATGTATTTGTAAGTTAGTTGAATTTGATATATACGTAGCCATACTTATATTAAATATATTTGTTTGTGAAGTACGTTGAAGTGACTTATTATCTTAAGTTGATGTCGAAATGAAAGAGTGCGTAAATAATATTACTATTATGTTTTCAATAATTATAGTACGTTTTCAATAATTATAGTACGATGGACATATTTTGTTGATTAAAACAATTTAACATAATTTTTAATTTATGTAATTTTATTATATACAATTAATGTATAATTTTTTAATAATATTTGATTTGCAAAATATATTATAATTATTACACATAATAGTATAATTAAAAAAATAGAAATATGATAACAAAATCAAATATGCTTTTGTTTTTATTTTTTTATTAGAAATATCAACCAAACAGGTTTTTATTTCTAATTTTTATATTACAAATCTGAACCAATTAGTTTTCGTTTTTTTATTAAAAAAACAAAAACAGAAACCAAAACTAAAAAGAAAAAAAAACAGAAGTGGAACTAAACTGCTGGTACGATCATTAGGTCTTAGTCCAACAGTATCATCATAGTCCAAATCTAACCACACAAGTTAAAAGAAATTTTCTTATGCTTGTAAGCCTATAATTTTTAAGAGGGAAAAAAAGAAAGAAAAGAACGTTTCTTTTTGTTCTTTTCTAAATCAGTAGCTTATATAGTTTTAGCACTTGTGTGCAATGCTACCAATGAAGCATAAATCCCGTCGTGGATGTTGATTAAAGAGTCATGGCTGCCTTTCTCAGCAATGACTCCATTTTTGACTACTGCAATTAAATCTGCATTCCTGATGGTAGACAATCTATGTGCTACGACTATTGTTGTCCTAGTCACCATAACTCTATCCAGTGCATCTTGGACCACTCTCTCGGATTCAGCGTCCAATGCACTGGTAGCTTCATCCAATAGCAATAATTTTGGATTTTTTACGATGGCACGAGAAATGGCTACTCTCTGTTTCTGTCCTCCAGATAATTGAACTCCCCTTTCTCCTACTATAGTGTCATAACCCTGCAATTTTTCGTACCATGTTAATAAAAAAAAGATAGAAATCTTACAATACTATCATTTTTTGAGTGCTAGAAGTTTGCTTGTTTTACCATGTAAATATGTAGCCGTTTACCTGTTGTAAACCAGAAATGAACTTGTGGGCATTGGCCAATTCTGCTGCAGCTATGATTTCAGCCTCAGTTGCATTTCCTCCTTTCCCGTAGGCAATGTTGGCCCGGATCGTGTCATTAAACAAAGCAGGTTCTTGACTTACCAGTCCCATTTGTTGTCTTAACCACCTTAATTGAAGCCTTTGAATTTCAGTCCCATCAAGTGTGATAGTACCAGAATCTGGATCATAAAATCTTTGCAACAACGCGATTACTGTTGATTTTCCACTACCACTTTCTCCAACAAGAGCCACAGTCTAGGAAAAGTTATCATAAATGGATTCTGATATCATTTCGACTGATGGTTTATCATTTTCAACAATGTTATGCACTAGTTGCTCAAAAGAAACATAGGACATTAAACATCGGAGAGGACATACCTTGCCAGAACGAATAGTCAAGCTAATGTCCCGGAAAATTTGAATATCTGGTCTAGATGGATATCTAAAGCTCACATGGTGCAACTCAACTTCTCCTGTTACAGTTTCTGGTATTAATCCTGATTCGTCACCTGGATCTATTTTTGACTTGCGGTCTATGAATGAAAAGACTGAAGCAGTAGCCGCCTTCGCTTTAGAAGTATCAGGAGCAAGGCTGCTTGAATGAGAAACTCCTATAGCTGCCATAGTTAAAGCAAAGAAAACCTGCAAACCAAGTATCAGTATTAAAGTCACGAAGAGGCTAATTTTTAAGCTCCAGTTGTTTGAAGAGAAGAGTTGTTAGTTGTTATATAAAGTGTATATAACCACCTGGAAAACATCTGAGAATGTTGTATGACCGCTCTTTACTAGCTGAGCTCCAGCGTAGAAGCTAGTTGCATAGAAAGAGAAAAGAAAGAGTGATGATAGTCCAAATCCACAGCCACTAATTAGTCCCATCCTCACTCCTGTCTTCATGGGGCCTTCACATTTCTTTTCATATAATTGCATCACCTTCTCTTCTGCACAGAAAGAGGCAACTGTTCTTATACTTCCAACTGCATCATTGGCTACTTGGCTTGCTTCCTCATACATTTTCTACAGGCAAAAAAAAATTGCATCCATTAAGGAATTAAGATGATCAATCAAAATGTTACGGAATTATCATCCAGCGACCTTTAAAATTCCCATGAATGTCAAAAGCTACTTTGAGTTCAGTTCTTGGAAAAAGAAAGTTAACAGCTTTAATGGATATTTTAAATTTCTCCAGCAATGAAAGCAGGGTAATTAACTTAATGACGTACCTTTGCATCTGCACTGAATCCTTTCATGAACTTTACTTGAATAAGCCCATTCATGCCTACCAAAGGGACTATAGCAAGGATGATTAGTGCTAATTGCCAACTCGCACTGAAAGCAATGATTAAAGCTGCTATGGCCGTCGCAACGTTTTGAACCATTTGGGCTAGTGCATCTCCCACAAGGCCACGAACAGATGCTGCATCTGCTGAGAGCCTCGCACCTATTGCACCACTTGAATGTTCAGGCTCGTCAAACCAACCAATCTCCATGTTAACCACCTTCTCAAAGCATATTGACCTGATCCGTTGGATTAACCTATTCCCCGCCACTGAAAACAAATATGTTCTGATTGGACTAAGCACAAATGTTGCTATGCCAAGGATCAGAAACATCAGTGCCCAGAACCTTGAGTCCTTTCTCAGCTCATCTGGTGGTTCAAAAAATGTTTTTATTGCTCTGGAAATTAATATGCCATAAATTGGCAGTATCGTGCCATTCAGAGAAGCTGCAATAGCTCCAGATATAAGAATAGGAAGTTCTGGCTTGTTGAGGGAGGCAAGGCGTCGAATTGGAACCTCCGGGGGTTTTATACTAGGTGGAGAATTTTCTAAATCTTCCATGTGGTCATTAGGGGCATCAAGCCCTGTAGGCAAACCAAAAGAGACTGAGAAGGAGTGTCTACTGCTGTTATTTCTTGATGATCCACGACTTATAGATCGTAACAATGACCTTCTTTGGCTAGACTGTCTGAATGATTCCGTAGTAATTTCAGATTTGTGATTTACCTGAGATGCATGTTCTGACTCTTTGTTAAGTTCTTGTAACCTTATGAGCTGAGAATACGCACCATCAGGGTCCTCAAGAAGTTCTGTATGTGAGCCTGATTCATCGATGAAAAAACTTTTAGCATGTTTCTCATATTTTATTACCCCGTTCTAAGGCATTAATGATATTTTCATTCTTCCTGATATTAACTTTTATGTTATAACTAGAGATTTCCGCAAATCTAATTGCAACCAAAAATTGAAACATCACGAGCTAGTTTATCCCAACTTCTCAAGTGGATGATCTACACCAACATATCATAAGGCTGTTTCAGACATGTCAAAAGTTAGAAATCAGACAACTTATTGACAGAAAAGTCCGGTTTTAAGGAAGTACACCAAGACGGTAAGACGAGACAATATACAGAAGAACAGCAATAGGCATCAACTTGTCACATTTTCCTAATTTGGATAGTAAAGGTTACCTTTTTCAACAATCTTTCCTTGATGGATGACAGCGATCATATCAGCATTTCTCACAGTGGTCAAACGATGGGCAACAATAACTGTAGTTCGATTGACCATTATCCTATCTAATGCCTCTTGCACTATCCTCTCAGATTCTGCATCAAGTGCACTTGTAGCTTCATCTAAGAGTAAAATCCGAGGGTCCTTCAAGATTGCTCTGGCTATTGCGATTCGTTGCTTCTGCCCACCAGAAAGTTGAGTGCCATGCTCACCAACCATAGTTTCAAGCCCCTGAATCATTGCCAAAAGAGATGTAAATAGCATAATCATAGCGACGAAGTCATTATTACTTCAGAACCAATTGTGAAAATGGAGAAACTTTAGAACCTGGGGTAATTTGTCAATGAATTTAGCAGCATTGGCAAGTTCAGCAGCTGCTCTTATCTCTTCAACAGTTGCGCTCTCTTTCCCATATGCAATGTTATCCTTGATACTGGAAGTAAACAACACAGGTTCTTGGCTGACAAGACCAATTTTTCCCCTAATCCATTTAAGCTGCAAGTCTTTGAGGTTAAGACCATCAATGAGGACTTCACCAGCTTGTGGATCATAAAATCTCTCTATCAGACTGATCACTGTTGATTTCCCACTTCCACTATGCCCAACCAAAGCTGCAGTTGTACCACTTGGAATGAGAATAGAAAAATCACAAAATATTTGCTCATCCGGTCTGGCAGGATAACTAAAATAAACATTCTTGAACTCTATATCTCCACGTATGTCATCCAATGTTCTTCCACTTGTATCATAAGCATCTATCAGTGGCCTCCTATTGATAGTCTCAAACATCTTATATGCTGCAGCTTGACCGGCACCAAACGCACTCATACATGGAGATGCTTGTCCTAAGGACCTGCGAACTCCGTGTCAAAAGTGCAGGACTGAAGAAATATTGATTTATGAAGAAACAAAGCATAAATTCAGTGAAGAAAAAAGCATCTGCTGTGTGCGCAGTGTTTAAGAAGCAAGTAGAAGAATAAAAGATGGAACTTACATAGAAGCAGTCAACACAGCAACAATCACATTTATGACTTGGCCACCTTCGTATCCATTTTGCAATATTAACTTGCTACCATACCATACAGCCAGGGAGTAACTAGAGAACACGATGAACATAACTGCGCCAAGACCGATTCCTGCTGCCAACCCCTCATGCACACCAGATTTATAAGCATTAACCAGAAATTTGTTGTAATCATTGACAGCTCTCTTTTCCCCAGTGTATGATGCTACCTGAAAATATAGAATTATTGACATGCCTTTGATGAATGTGAATTTGGAGCTTAGGAATTTTATTGACTGCGACTACATCACATTCACATACAGTTCTGATTGAGCCAATGGTCTGTTCTACTACAGTTGAGGCTTCTGCATAAGCTTTTTGACCACGAGTTGCTGTCTTGGATATCAATATGGACATGGTTCCTCCGGCTATCACTAAAAGGGGAATCGAAGATAACATGACCAGGGTAAGCAACCAACCTTTAACAAACGCTATAATAAATCCCCCAATAAATGTTGCTATCAGCTGCAGAAATTTTCCAACCTGCAAGAAATCAACCGAGTTATCTGAATTTTGTTTTAATCTCAAGGCGAAGTGTATAGTATAGTACCTTTTCACCTATTCCATCTTGTATTAGAACCGTGTCCCCAGACATTCTACCAATAACCTCTCCTGTACTTGTGTCCTTATCAAAGAAAGCAATATCTTGTCTTAATATTGTCTTCAAGTAGATATTCCTTATCCGTGCAGCTTGTCTTTCCCCTGTGACCATCCAGCAGGTAACCTCTGACAGAAATTAGATTGTTCTCAGTCTCTAGCTCACAATGTTTGACCACTATTTTAACTTTTGATTATGAGGTCTACTTACGAAGCAATGCTGCTGTTCCAGCTCCCACTGCCAGGTAAACATACTTCAGAGACACCTAAATTTGTCCAGATCAAACTTATCAACACGCAGCTATCATAAGTTGGTTCGAACACGTGGCTCTCCTTGTCCAGTAATCTAACATCAATCATCACAACGTTTTCAGTTTTCTTACCTTGGAAATTTTCTGGACAATGTCATTTGTCTGTGTCTCTCCAAAAGAATTAATTACTTCCCCGAGAATCAAAGTCATTATTGGAAGAGCCAAACCATTCCCAATTGCACCAATTGTTCCAACGATCATGAGCATAGTATCTACAGAATCTGCAAAGGAGAACAGCTTAAGAAACGGAACTGTTTTCACTTTATCCTCCCCTTTACTCTTCACAGGCTTTTCATTGTCCCCATTCACGTAGGAGCTTCTATTATGCTCTGTCCCATTTGACGAGGATGCATCATCCATCCGCTTGTCACCATCATAGCCATTCTCCTTGGCCATGACGTGCACTCCAAATATAACAAAAAATTGGTCTGTATGCTGCTCTCAGATCAAGCACAACTTAACTGAAACTGCAGGACATGAACAAAAGTTGTTTCTTACGATCAAACCATAACAGGCACAAGTATCTTGTAGGAAATTCATAGTAAGAACTCCGGAAGGAAATGACAATCAGTATGCACCCACCCTCTCATCGAACGGATTGTTGTGTATTATTTTCAAGTCTATTTATCTGAGTGTCTATCAATAACGTAGACAAGAATCCAACAAAGACATAGTATAAAGGGGAAGACTTCCCATTTTAACACAGTATTGTCAGATTTGTGGATTCTGGCTCCCTGACCAACTCTACTAATTAATAAAAACAATTCCCCTTTACGTCACATTGTTTATTGAATGAAGTCGTTGTAAAGGACAAACAAAGACAGAACGAATAGATCTAGTGGTAGGTGAAATCAACTTTTTGTTCTCCTCACGCATCATCTACAAAATTCTTTGTCGACTCTCTTGATCGATTTGATTTATGAAAAAAAAAACATGGGTGAGGTGATAGGCTAGCTACTGATATGCGTACACGGTTTGACAGGAACTAATGACATCATGCAATAAGAAATAGCTGAAATACAAAGATATGAAGTCATTCAAAGTTGAAGAACACTTTTATATTCAAATCTATATCACATCCACAGGATGGATGGCGAATCTTCAAACTTTTACTTTATGTGCAAAACTTTCCTGGATTTAATGGACAGACTGTAACACGCGTAACTCGCAAGTCATTGCATCAGCGATGATTTATTCATGGAAATTAAAAAGAAAACAATTTGACAACCAAAACGAATGTATGATCCATGCCCATGTCGATAAGAGCAACAACAAAATGGAAAGAAAGATTAGAAGAAGTGAAGACTGGGAACGGTCGTCTCCGTCACACCTGTGTTGTCTTTTAGTATTGAACTTAAAAAGGAAAGGGACAAAGAAACCAAAGAAATCCAAGACAGGACTTTTGCCAGATAAAACAATAACCAACCCCTTACCAGCCACAAACTGCGATCAACAAAGGAAAAAGAAACAAAAGAGAGTGACCGAATGTTTCCCAAGTAGTAGCAATCTTTCCTTACCAAATAGAAAGGCAAAGATGAAGGGAGAGCTGCAGTATCATCAAGACCACAATGAACTCGTGACCATTAGCATACAGCATGCTGCTTTATGGATTTGGGTAGGTGTACTATCACATTAGAAAAGTAATGAATTATGAACCAACATCTTCTAGCCTAAACTTTGGTCAACATTCACGTTTGTTGCGATGTGAACTAAAACCTCGTGATTCTACATAGTTTGTTACCCTTTTTCTTATATTGAAAGTTACGTACGTATCTTCTTGCGTATTATCCTACGTCATTACTAGGTTACTTCTGTGTTTCTAAGACAATCGTGCGTCCGGTTTCCCCTTTTACAGAAAAGTTAGGTTTTGAAAATCATTAAAATAATTTCTTAACTTTTCTCTCAAGTATAATTAATATAATAGCATATTTAGTATGAGATTGAATGACTACAAAGTCAATTAAAAATATTCTTCTGATTTGAAGCCTTGTGTATTCTTTTTTCAAGAAATACTGCATACGTTAACCCCACCTTTTATATATGTTTGCCAAAAGATGGATTAGGTACAATATTCAATTACGATTTCTTATCCTAAAAATTTGCTTGGCATTCAAGTAATTGGTAAAGTTACTCTTTTATATCTTAAAGGTATGGTCGGTTCGAGTTACACAATTTTTTTTATAAAATAAAAAGAGCAGGTTACGTACCATTGATCTTATTTTTATAAAACAAGAATCTTTTGTGCGTTATAATTGTTGTTGTTTTATTATAAATGTTACAGTTGTGAAGTAATTGAAGTTGAATTTTCGTTTAGAATTAAAGTAATTTGAGCGAAATTCAAAGGGTGTGGTTGAGTGGTAGGGACTCATCCATCTTTAACCAAAAGTTAGGGGTTTGATCCTTAACTTTGGGTATGGAGCAGTCTTAAATCCTTGAGCCAGCTGTCTCACCATATGAGGTGCCTATAAATCAACGAGGGAATTAATCACTGAATCCGCCAGTGAATACCCTGATGTAAAGAACAAAAAAAAGTAATTTGAGCAAAATAATGTAGAAATCTCTTTGGTTTATTTTTGAGTTGGAAGTTAACTGAAGGATAAGATCGCCTCCACCCTACGTCTCTTCAAATTCCCGGTGGCTGCAAAAAGGAAAAGAGAAGGTCATAAAGCACTAGACACGAAATTCTACAAAAAGGTGAAGGAAACGAGTTCCACGGCGTCTATGATTACAGGGAGCAATTGCCTTCCGCACACTATTGGTAGTGGAGATGCTTTATTTATGTGATCATCAGTTGTTCCTATAATGCTTAACATAACGTGGAAGTGTAGTTACACTCGCACTAGGAAAGAGGATTTTTTGTCTGATGGGTGCAAAGTCTGAAAACGAATAACGAATATGGACCCTTAGATTTCATACAGAGAACATAATTGCTTGATGATCTGGGCTTGTAAAGCAATATGCGCATAATTTTGAAGAAATTAACTGTAGTCCACTTTCAATGGTCAATATATTTTTTTGCTTTTTTGTCAGAACGACCGCCCCGTCTAATGTCTTCGTTTCTGCCAAGT
Organism: Erythroxylum fimbriatum; assembly: GCA_026770325.2. NCBI lineage: Eukaryota > Viridiplantae > Streptophyta > Magnoliopsida > Malpighiales > Erythroxylaceae > Erythroxylum > Erythroxylum fimbriatum. The sequence goes on from JANZLH020000060.1 coordinate 1,310,745, forward strand.
AACACTCCCTTGCGATTCTCTGCTGGCCTCTGACCGTTCCGATCCCATGGGGCGTTGGGAATTTCATCGCCTGGTAATAGGTGGAGATGACCGCTCTAAGAGCATTCTGGGTAGCTCGCCCTATTATCGCGTTGTATGCTCCTTGAAATTTCACGACCAGGAATTCAACATCCTTCTCTACTTGAGTCGGCCTCTGGCCGAACTTCACCTTTAAGTAGACTCGGGCGAACGGGTAGGCTGTCGCTCCAGTTACCCCCTTGATAGGCCCATCCACGGGCAATAAACGATCTTCGGGTATCTTCATCTGCTTGAAGGCCTCGTAATACAACAAGTCGACCGAGCTGCCCGTATCAACCATCACCCGCTTCACCTCGTAGCCGTCCATGTTCAAGTTTACAACGAGGGCATCGTCATGAGGACAACTCACACCATCAAGGTCAGACTCGTCGAATGATATTACATCGTTGTTGTCCCTCGGCTTTTTGGTTGACGAGTCGTCACCGACCTGTTTGGCATATCGCTTTCTTCCTTTAGCGGTGGATCCCCCCGCTGCATTTCCACCGAATATCGTGTTTATGACCCCCGCCGGTCGATCATCTTGGCGTTCAGCTCTTCTATCGTTTCGTTCCCTTGATCGACCCCTCTCCTCTCGTCTCTCCTCTCGTCTATTATCCGTATTGGCATTCTGCCTTTCTCCAACATTTCTGTCGTTCCGCCTCCAGGGCGGTCGCCTATTGTCATTTCTACGCTGATTACCCCGATCGGCATTTTGATCGTGTCTCACAAATCGGCCTAACCTTCCCCTCTGTATGAGGAATTCGATTTCTCTTTTCAACTGCCAGCATTCCTCCGTGTCATGACCGATCTCTCTGTGGAAACGACAATACACATCCGGGTTCCTCTCCTGATAAGGGGTCTTCATTTTATTGGGCTCTCGAATGGGCTCCCCATCCGCTCTCATAGCCGCCAGTACTTCCGCGTATCGTCTATTGAGCGGGGTAAACTCCTGCCGATATCCTTGCCGATCGGTCGACTTCCTCCAGCTCGACTGGTCTTTTTGCCGCTTGTTCGAATTACTCGCTCGGCCACTTGGCGAGCGGTCCTCCGTCCGACGCTTCGTATTTTTCATGACTTCTTCGAGCTGAATGTACCTATCTGCCCTGCTTCTTATCTCCTGAACTGATCGGGGCTGATCGAGGGCTAACGACTTCTTGAACTCCTCATCCCTCGTATTATTCATAAGCGCGGCCAGCATGGACGAGCAAGTGAGGTCAGGGACCTCGACCGCTTCATTATTGAACCGAGTGATGAACTCTCGCAGACTTTCATTCCTTCCTTGGGTGAGTTGCATCACCTCCAAAGCTGTCTTCTGTGGCCGCTTACTGGTGGCGAACTGGTTCAGGAATAGTAATCTGAAATCTTCAAAGCACGTGATACAGCTCGAGGGCAAGCTGTTGAACCATCGCCGAGCTCCCTCCTGGAAGGCCGTGCAGAAAGCTTTGCACTGGATGGCGTCCGGTACACAATGCAAATTCATCATAGACTGGAAGTGCTGCAGGTAATCCAAAGGGTCGGTCTTTCCAGTATACTTCTCGGGGGTCGGTACTTTTGTGCCGGGCGCCGGGAGGCTATCCAAGATCTCCGGAGTGAAGGGTGAATTGTACTGTGCCGTAGAGCGATCGGGACGGAAACTCATAGCTGCGTTGATCCGATCGTCCGCGATTTTCTCTAGGGCTTCAGTTGGTTGATGACCAGTCGTCACGCTGGTCTGTCGCGGGGCTGGCTGTGCCGACGGCTGCTGCGGTGCTGGCTGAGATTGCAAAAGCTGACGAATCAACAAATCAGCCGCTTCTTCAATCTGTTTGCGCGTCAAGGGAGTACCAGTATGTGGAAGGGGATCGGCATCCGATCGGTGCTGGAGATTGGGGTGCATGTTGCGGGTGACGTTATCTTCCACAGCTACGCTTTGTTCTTCTTGTTCCAAGGCTGGAGGTTGCGGCCGAGTATTGGGGTCTGAAGATGCCGTATGGGAAATATGGGGTGCAGGCGGCAGAGTTGCAGGTAACTGTAGACCTATTCGTTGCAACGCCAGGGCTGCCACTGCCGCTACATCGGGATTAGTTGCCGCCGCCTGACTAATCTGCGTGTTTCTAGACGTGGTGCCCGGAAGTCGGGCCCCACGGTGGGCGCCAAATGGTTCTGCCGGATTTTGGCTGAACTGAGCATTGCC
>JANZLH020000060.1:1351163-1362188 GCA_026770325.2 Erythroxylum fimbriatum
GGGAGAGACAGTCGGCAGGGGCGGGGGGTGGGGTTGGGATTTTTTAGGGTTAAAGTTTGAATTTTTGCAAAATGGTCCCTGACCAAATTTTTTTTTGCGGAATGGAAAGTACCGAAATTTTTGGTACCGGCCGGTACCCGCTGGAATTTTTGACCGGTACAAATTTTCCCGTTCTGATACCGGATTCCAGCCAGAACAGAACGGTATTCCGATCATTGCTCAGTACTTACCTCCAAGCTAAAAGATATGTCCTTTGCGGCTTTGAGCTCCTTCTCCACTTCTTCGACACAAATAATTCATTGAGGGTTGACCTCAAAATTCTCAAGTTCCTCATCACTTTGCAAATTTTCCGCACAAACGTCAATTGGGTACACCTCGGGTTGATACGGCTGCTCCTCTTCGCTTTGCAATTCTAGGTGATCAAGACTTATTGCCATCTGACCCAGTAGGTGTTCCATCCTTTGTTGCCTTGCTTTTGTATCTTGTTGAAATTGTAAATTATTAGCAACAAGTTTGTTAACAATTTCTTCTAAAGATGCACTTGAACCATGTTGGTTCTCCAGATCTTGGGTGCTAGACCATGTATTTTTTGAAAATTGCCCTCCATCCTTCTGAAATTGTAGAGTATTCTCCTGCAATTTCAACATAAACTCTTCTACAGATGGACCAGAGTTGTAATAGGAAGCTTCTAGTCTGTACGAGATTTGTTGTGCGTCCTGCAGACTATCATGGAAGTAACTCTGACGATTATCCCATCCATAACAAAAGTTAGGTTGATCAGTCCAAATATTGTTATAGGATTGAGAATATGAATTACAAAAGAAATTACTTTCGTCCATATCGAATTTTTTTCACACTAAACAAAAAAATGAAAAGACCACAAAATAACAGGAAAGAAATCAATTACGAAAAAATATATTCAAAACACCAATTAACTCACAAATAAAAACTAAAACACCGCACTCCCCAACAACGGCTCCAAAATTTGACCGCGCATCGTTACGCTAGTCAAAATAAAATAACTAGACTACTACTATAGCAGTGGTGAGTCTAGGTCGATCCCACAGAGAGTGTGTGTAAAATTTATAAAATGAAATTAACTGGTGTTTAGGAACAATGAGGGCAGGGGGGAGGTTTGGATTTTGGGAATGAGAAAATAAAATGAAACTAACTAATAAAAATAAATTAAAGAAAACATGCAAAAAATTATAAAAGTGGGAATTTGATAAGGACCCGGTTCTTCAGTTCAATCTCGACCTACACCCTGACTAAGCATATTTTATTAATTTGTTGTTCTTTAACCTCTCATAGCAACTATTAATCGTAGGTCAAAAATGAACCCGAGTTTTCCCTTAGGTTTTGTTTAATCAAGATACTATCGTTAATTAAACCTAACCACCAAATAACCTAGAATACGATCTTTAAATTTAATTAGGCAGTAGCATTATGAATTAGGAAACCCCGTTAATCAAGGCAACAACCACATACGATGCATCAATCATTAGTCGCTACACATGAATTTCAACATAACAATTACTGATTATATCGAAATTCTAGCAATGAGTTTGAAATTACTGATTCAATGAACGCATTAAAACTATCAATTCACAATACCTAACGGGGTTCATACATAAATAAACGAATAATAACAAAAATCCGATTATCCATACACAAAACCCAAATTAATTAACATAGGATAACATAATCAATTCCTAACGAGAGAAAGAAACAACAAAATAATAAAAATTGCTTAATGTGGGTCATCGGCGTTGATATCGCCTCCGAACCGGCGTTGGGACTCTTAGCTCTTTATAGGTCTTTCCCGAACAAAATGCTTCAGCCCCCATCCAATGTCCCTACTTAAATACCCCTTCGGTGCTCCTTTTAGGCTGCCCTCTCACTGTACACTGTTCATCGATAAGACAATTTAATGTTGGATCCCAGCCTATGGTTCACTCCAGCGCTGGTGCTCTTCGTCTGCTTACTCCTCCACTGTGTTTGTTGATTTCCTAAGTTGCAAGCAGCAAGTCGCAGCACCAAGCTGTAGTCGCAGCTCTCCACTGCTTGACGCCTCTGCTTGCGCCTCCATTGTTCCTTGTTTTGTTGCGTGATTAAACAATTAAAGATGCAACTCCTTTAAAACCTGTTCTGCCTCGCCCTTATGTCTTCTCAGCCTGCGTTTAACGTAGATGCGATGTGCGTTTAATGCACAACGCAGAACGCATAACGCAGCGCATAACATATAACGTAGGCATTGTGTGCACAACATAGCGCATAATGCACAACGCCCACGTTGTGCATTTTACGCTGGCATTGCCTGCGTTTTGCACAAAACGCAGGTCTCTGCCTCTGTCATCTTCTCATGCGCTGTCATTTAGCTTCTTTCCAGCTTCTCTTATATGCGTTGTCGTTTAATTCTCCTTATTTCCTTCTTTGTGATCCATTTTGCTTGTCTTTTATTTATTTTTATTTTTTTCTTCTTCCTCCATAAAGACAAGCACAAATAAATATTCAAAAAATGACCCATATGAAGTGCTTTCGGCTCACTTTAATTTCTTTGCTTCCAAATTGTACCTAAAATCATATATGAATTAAAGTGAGTATCTTAAGCGTTTTTATGTCAATAATCACTAAATGTAAATGATTAAATATATCAACAACTAAACACATATCAGAGCACACCCATCATTTAAGAGTGGTATTGCAGGCACTTCCAGAACATCAATTGCATGTCAAGTTCTTGAAGTGTGAATTTTGGCTTGAGAGTGTCACATTCTTAAGATACGTGGTATCTCAAGAAGGGATACAAGTTCCCAAAGAAGGTGGAAGTTGTAACAAACTAGGCTAAATACAATGATAAAAGTGTAAAGCTTTTTAGAATTAGTAGGCTACTATCAAAGATTTTTCCAAGAGTTTTATAAGATATTAGCCTCATTGACATGTTTGATGTAAAATAATGCTCAGTTTATTTGTTCTTATGCCAATGAGATGAGCTTTTAAAAGCTGAAAGAGTATTTAATTACAATTTTATTCTTGATGTTCAATTGAAGATGGAGGATTTCAATTGTACCATGATGCTTTAAGAGTCAGCCTAGGCTGAATGTTGATGCAGAATGGTAGGGTCATTGTTTTTGCTTCCAAGCAATTGAAAAAGCTCGAAAAAAATTACCCTACTAATGATTTAAGATGGCAACAGTGATCTGTATCTTAAATATTTGGAGACATTATCTGTATGGTCAGACGTGTGAAATTTACACGAATCACATGAGTCTAAAATATATATTTTAGCTTAATGACTTAAATTTGTGGCAAAGAAAGTGGATAGAATTACTAAAAAATTATGATTGCATGATTATTATCATCTTATAAAGGCAAATGTTGTAGCAGAGGTACTAGGTAGGAAGTCCTTGGGTAGTTTGATATATATCACAATAGAGAGAAGAGCTTTAACTAAAGAGTTACATGATTTGATGGATCAAGGCATTTCATTTTAAATTTCAAATTCAAGAGTACTATTGATGAGCATTAGAGTACGATCATTATTATTGGTCAAGATTAAGGTCACTCAAAGCCAAGACCCTAAGCTTGAAAAGCTTATGTATGAAGTATGAGAAGGATGTCACACAAATTTCAAGATCGATGGGGAATTTATACTAAGGATGAATGGGAGACTATGTGTTCTAGATGTAGAGAACTTGAAGGAGGAGATTTTAGAAGAAGCATACTATATGGCATACAATGTACACTTGGGTTCCACTAAAATATATCGTAACATTAGAGACAAGTATTAATGTGACGGTATGAAAAAAAGTGATTGAATATGCCTCTAAGTGCTTGACTTGCTAACAAGTAAAAACTCACATTAGAGACCCTTAAATAAGCTACAACCATTACTAATTCTATAATGGAAATGGAAAAGATCACAATAGATTATATGGTTGGCCTAACTTATATGGACTCGATGCAATTTAAATTGGGTGATCATAAATAAGTTGATGAATTCAACCCATTTCTTACTTATGAAAATCATATACTCAATGTTTAAGCTCACGTGAGTATTTATCAAACGAATGATGTACCTCTGTAGAATGCTTGTGTCAATAGCCTTTAACCTAGGATTACAGTTCACATATCAATTCTTGAGGAAATTAGAGGCATTAGATACAATATTGGATTTTAGTACAACATTCCATCCTCAGACTAATGGGTAAGCTAAGTGGATCATTCAGAACTTGGAATACAAGCTGAAGATGTACATGATTAACTTTAGTAGTAATTAGGATTTGCACTTGCCTCTGATTTAGTTTGCTTACAATAATAACTATCATAGTAGCATTGAGGTGGTGCCTTACAAGGCATGATATGAACAAAAATGCAGATCATCAATATCCTGGGAGGAAGTAGGCAAGAGGAATTTGGAGGGGCTATAACTAATCAAGATCAAATTAGAGAAGATTCCATTAATCAAGCAGAGACTGGAGATAACTCCCTATATCTATTCATGCTTAACTCCCTATAGCTATTCAAAATGTAGTATTGTTAATCTTTATCCTTCTCGACTAGGATCCTATAAATATTCCTTCTTCACGATTTATTGTGTATTAAATATGATTAGTTATGAATCATATATGTGTGTTTCTACTAGTATAGACTGTATATTATGTGAGCACGTTATTAGTTGTCGTAGGGTGATATTGACTTATTCAGTGAGGTCTGGCTCCCTTCAACTCTATTTTTCAGGTCAACTACTACCAACATCGCAGCAATGATTTTGAGGAGCATCAACTACATCATATCTATTTCTACATATACTTTTCAATTATTTCCACTAGTACTTATACTCTAACGTCTGTAATAATATGATTTAGTACGTTGAATTTTTGTTTTTGAAGCATGCTAACATTGTTGTACTTTTTTGTATTTGTAATTATGCATGTCCTTCCTATTATTTATTTTAAAATATTTTTATCACTAATTGCCAGGCTTACATGTGTTGATGAACAAAGGTGTTGGGAAAGAGAGTATTTATGGAAGTAGAATAATCACGTGCTGATGGGGCATATTCTCTACAAGAAAAATGTGGATTAGTGACGGAAATTTAGCGACGGAACAATTACCGCTGGAAATTAGCGATGGAAAGCATATTTCCATCTCTAAAATTGAGTAATTTAGCGACGGTACTAATACTCGTCGCTAAATTTAGAGGGAATTTATCGCGACAAAATTTGCAACGGACATTAGCGACGGAACAGTATGGCCGTCGGTAATCACAGAAGTTAGCGACGGAACATTTCCGCCAAAAAATATACCATTCGAAATTAGCGACGGAATGCATATTTCTGTAGCTAAAATTGAGTAATTTAGCGACGGAACATATACCGTTGCTAAATATGGAGGGAATTTTTAGCGGAATAAAAAATTTTGAGTTTACCTACGGAAAATTTCGTAGGTAAATTCCGTTGGTAAATGGATTTTGCAATGGAAATTTTCGTTCCGTCGGTAAAAAGGCGAAAATTATTGGCAGAATAAAAATTTTTGAGTTTACCTATGGAAATTTCCGTTGGTAATTCCGTCGATAAATTCTTTTTAAATTTAAACTTACCCGACATCTCCCTCCCACTTGTCTCTTCTTCTTCCTCCTTCTTCCTACATCTTCTCTTCGGTTTTCTTGGAGTCCATTTCTCTGTTGTGGACTTCTTTTTTGCTCGTCGGCATTGTCTTCTCCGGCGATTGTCGTCATATCCTTCGGTGGAGGTATTTTTGCAACTACTGTCATGTGTTTTTTTATATATTAGATGAAAGTTAATTTGGGTGTTAATTACTTTCGTTTATTTGTGTATTTTATTATTGGAAAACAACTTTAAGATATAAATGCTAGTGATAGAAGAGACAAGGCGTGATTTTAGTTGTGATGTTGAGATAACTTTCTTATGCATGTAAGGTGTTTGATGAAATGTTTGTTATTTGAAAAAATGATTTCAGTTCTTTATTTTCAGTTTTGTTTTAGTATGAATTTCAATATTTCAATTCTTTTACTTGAAATAATGAAGTTCTCTTCATGGTGGCTTCCAAAGAAACTAAACACTTTGCAGGTAAATTTTAAAAATAGTTTTTAGCAAATTTACCTACGGAAAAAAAATTCCGTCGGTAAAATATATTGGATTTACCAACGGAAAAAAATTTCGTAGGCAATTACCGACGAAATTGGTTATTTCGTTGCTAATTTTTTGACAGAAAAATTTACTGACCAAACAAAATAACCATCGGTAAATTTACCGATGGAAATTTTATACCGTTGGTAATTCCGTTAGTAAATTTACCAATAGAAAATTTCCGTCGGTAAATTTACCAAGGGTCGTATCTCTGACTCCTTTTTTCGTCAACAAATTTCGTTGCTAAATAAGCTTACTTACGGAATTTGTACAAATTTCATTGGTAATTTCCGTTGCTAAACTCTATTTTTCTTGTAGTGATTATCCAATATTTGCATTTAATAGCCAATGTCCAGAAAGAAAATGATTGGAAAATGAAAACTTTCTATGCACCTCCAAGTTAAAAATTTGGTAATTAATGTATTCTATATCTCCATTATTACCTCATATCTTCTATTTCATATTCATTGGATAATTATTACATGTCTTATGTTTCATATTCATTGGATACAAAAGCTCATTAAATAAATAAAATACAACAAAGTATGGAAATTAAAATTTTATTAGCAATGTCAAGTGTAAGTAGGAATCCCACATTGGAAAGAGATGGAACTAGTGAAAGACATATAAGTGGAAATGACCCATAAACCTAATGTCTTAAGGTTTTGGGTTGAAGTGTGGCGTCAAAGTCCATGAGTATATTCCCTCACTAGATCCATGATGAAGATCTCCCATGAAAGTAGGCTCCCTTGATCCAACAAGTGGTATCAAAACTGATGGTTCGACAATGGACGAGTATAGAGACGGTAGTCAGATCCTGTAGTTGCCTTCTCACAAAGAAGAGGAAGGAGACTGTTGGTAGGCCCATACCAATAGAGTAGAAGGGCTCTTGATAATGCTATATACTCGAGTTGCTAAGAAAAAGACAGAAAAAAGGCTTTCGTTCAAAGAAGAGCCCAAGTCCAATCTAAAAATTCACACTTGAGGAGGAGATTGTTTGAATATCGAGTGTGAGTGAGAATCCAATGTTAGAAAGAGATAGAACTAGTGAATGATATATAAGTATAAATGACCCACAAACCTAATGCTTTAAGGTTTTTGGTTGAAGTGTGGTGTCAAAACTCTTGAGTATGTCCCCTCACTAGATTTATGATGAAGATCTCCCATAAAAGTGGATTCTTCATATCCAACCAGAGCAATATTTATTATCAATTTAGTAATTATATATTTTTTACGACAAAAGGGAATTTCACTATAGAACATCAAATAACACAAAAAAGTAATAGTTTAAAAATGAAGAAAAAATACTATATATACATATATATACCATGACCCATGAGTGGATTATCATCGGGTTTACTTATTTATATTCATGACCCATAAGTGGATTCGTGATATGCAATAAAAATATAATACATTAGTTTGTATTCTTCAATAAACGACTAAATATTCTTGAGAATTTGCAGTTCAAGTCTAATTCAGAAAGCACAAAAAAGTAGGATCTGTAATCCAGGAAAATTTATGAAAGAGATAAAGCTAAACTGTGTACGAGTTAAGATTTATGGGCATATTTAACTTGTTTCCTGTATACAAAAAGTTATAGTCACACGAAATGTAAATTGATGTCAATCCTTTGTTGGAATGCATTAGCTACACTCCAGAAACGTGAATTTCGCTTTCAACTTCAAAGGTCCACTGTCCAACCACCTCTTTTTTAAACTGATGGGCAATGGGTTGGTCGATGTTTTCAATGAGTTTACAAGGACTTCAACTGTACCGGTAACCGAGCTATTATGTCCGTTCGGGTGAACTAATTGCTGGTGTTTCTTATTTTAGCAGGTTGTGGACTTCCTCGCAATTTCCGAAAAAGAAGAAAAGCACAGCAGCTAAATGTATGAAATGTAGTCGAACAGAAGAGGAGCTAATTTATGAGATAGAAGATATGTGACTGAGAAGCAATCAACTATTAGAAAGTGAAGGACCATGGAGATTAAATGTGAAAGACCTGTGCAGATTAAATGTCATATCAAAATGTTAGTTACAGTGATCAATTAAAACTTTTGTTACGGGAAAAATGAAAATGAGACAAATTTTAAGAAATATGGACGCGACAAAATGGAGCCGTGTCCCCGTGTTGGACTCATGTCTGTGTCAGACATGCACGTGTCGCGTGTTTGATACGGACACCTACAAAGAGTGCATATATATGTTCCATATTTTTTTAGAGGCGCTTATAAAGTACAAAATATATATGAACAATCAAAATATTGAAAGTTTTGAAATACATCAATTAATATATATCATATTATAAATTTTGAATTTTTTCTTAATTCTAAAACATATATATATATATATATATATATCTACCAAATTTTAGAAGTTGGTGTGTCCCCGTGTCGTGTCGCGTGTCCGTATCCGTGTTCGTGCTTCTTAGGACAAATTTATTGATCAAATATTGTTTTAATCAATCTCTCTCCTTTGAACAATATGTTGAATATTGTCTCAAAAGGAAGTCAGAAATTGATGCTGTCGGTAATCAACAATAGTGGCTTGATTTTTTCCGGTGGATTTCAGCTACCTTTCACACCTATTGTTCACACCCATTGAATTCTCTATAAATTGGAGGAACAAACAACGAAAGAGATCATAGTTGGAGAAGTTGTTTTTTGTGAGAGAGTGGAGAGTTTTCCGGAAGAGAGGGAGAGCACAATTTCGAGAGAGAAGAGAGAGAAGAATAGTGAGAGGGGAGAGAAAAGAAAAACTTATTTATATTTTCTTTTGTTTTCTCTTTTCTAGTAGGAGCTTGGGTTAATTTTGGGTCTCTTGAAAATTGAGCAATAAACACTGTTGTATGCTCTCATTGTTATAGTGAAATACTCAGTCGTCTCCAAACTGGACGTAGGCATTGTCGAACCAGTATAAAAGTCTTGGTGTTCTTCTTGTTATTTTATTTTCACTCCAAATTTATTCACATTTCCACACAACAAGTGGTATCAGAGCTCCAGTTTTTTCGATTGGGGTATTGTAGGAGTGAAAATATATTGGAGCTACAGTGCCGGGGAACAGTGTCGGTCAACAGTACGAGTGAACAGTGCCGGTGAATAGTACGGGTGAACAGTGTCGGTGAACAGTACCAGTGAACAGTATCGGTGCTACAGTCCCCGTGAACAGTGCCAGCGCTACAGTGCTGTGAACAGTATCAATACGTATTTGTGAACAGCAATGTGTAGATGGCTGGAGATAAAGACGAGCCTATTAAGAGAGAGTTGTTATCGTCATCATCAACACCTACATCCAGTAGACATCCAATTGCTACTACAAGGTTAAGGTTGATAAATTTAATGGCTCTAATAATTTTGGTATGTGACAGTGTGAAGTTATGGATGTATTATATCAACAAGAGTTGGATATGGTTCTGGAAGAAAAACTCGAAGATATGGATGACAAGCACTGGACGCGAATTAATCTTCATGCTTGTGCCTCTATTCGATCATTCCTTGATAAGGATCTGAAATATCCTTATATGAAGGAAACTTCTGCTAAGGAGTTATGGACGAAATTGGAAGAAAAGTATATGACCAAGAGCGCAGAAAATCGGCTCTTCTTGAAGAAGCGGCTCTTCCGATTTCAGTATCGTCCAGGTATTTCTATGCACGAACACCTCAACGATTATAATAAAATACTTGCTGATTTAGCGAACCTTGATGTGAAAATTCCTGACGAGGATAAGGCACTATGTTTGTTAAATTCATTGCCTGATGATTATGATCATTTGACAACTACTTTGTTGTATGGAAAATCCGAGGTGAAACTTGATGAGGTTTCTGCTGCATTGGTGAATCATGAGTCTCGTAAGAAGGAACTGAAGACTCACAATTCACAAACTGAGGCACTCACTGCAAGGGGACGAACAGAGGAAAGAAAACACGGGAAGCGGGGAAAATCTCGTTCAAAGTCACGAGGGAAGTTTCCTGCTAAAGATGAATGTGCCTTTTGTCACCAAAAGGGTCATTGGAAGAAAGACTGCCCCAAATTGAAGAAAAAGAGAAGGAGAAAGTGGGTTCTGTAGTAAACGTTGCAAAATCTGGAGATAATGATTTCAAGTTTGCTTTGACTTAGTATGGTATTCCCATCCTTTTTAATTATTTTTGGGATTGGTTTGAGAGTTTGTTGATTAACATATCAACTTTTATTACAATTCTAAAACTATGTAAGACAACTTATAGTTGTGGGGGTGGGATATTTTGTAAATTCTTATTTGAGTTTAGTGGATTTCCTTTTTGGTTTGGCCCATAATATTTTTCCTCTACACTGGAGAGTTTTCTACATAAATCTCGATGTTTGCTTTTTTAGTAAAGTTTCTTATTCTCATTTTGATTTACTAGTTAAAGTTCAAGAGTGTTTTATTGTTACTCTTTGGTTTATTTTATAAAGTTGTATTTCTTGTTTCCTATACTAACTAAATATGATCCAAATTAATAATTTATTATAAGTATTTTAAATTATTAATTTAAGTCAAATTTAATTAGTTTATATCAAATTTAAGAGTTAAGTTGAGTCACCATATTAATGACACATGATTAGTTCATTTATAATGTTCATATCGCATGTGTTTTGTCATTATTTTTAACACAAGTCTAAAAAAGAAGTTTTTCTAAAAAAATAAAAACTATAAAGATTTTTCAAAAAGTTTCAAAGATTAGGAAGTTTTTCTAAAATTTCTTAAAACAAAACGGAGATTTATTTCTTTCACCTTAAAATATTTTAAGGTTAAAATGGATTCACTAAAAATAATTTCATTTTTAAATTGATATATAGTTGATCTATTTGAAAATTTTCACATTCAAATATGAATTATTGATTTTATATTTTT
>JANZLH020000060.1:1388272-1401754 GCA_026770325.2 Erythroxylum fimbriatum
TAAATGAATGACTGAGATTCACTGGACACAATAAAACACCATAAAATTGGACAGAAGAATTGGACTCTCGTGAAAATGCCTATTCATCTTAACTTGTCTAGGAAGTACCCTGTCCCGATATTCTTGTTAGGTAAGGTACCCATCCCTTCTCTTTTTGTTTGTCCAGCTAGCATATTGCTTGGCCCCCTAAAGTTAAGGAGTTTTTGGCAAGCAGAAGACATGGACAAAAACATGAAATTAAGGGTGGTGGGCGGGTTGCCATCTCCAGTTGGCATATTCCATTTCTATATTCTTAAAAAGACTGAACTAAGATTGGTGATCAGCTCGTCTATGGCGTTTGATAGGAATAATGGACGCAATTATCAAGGACCCTGTGACTAAAGCAAAATCAGGTCCATTCCAATCTGGCAAGTCTAGAAGGTGGGCAAAATCAAAGCATTGTGAGACAAAACAATAGCGAAACGAAACTGTTCATCTGGTTTACATTTTCAAAGATTGTGACATAACATGATACATCACTGGGTAACAGAAGAATGTGAGCATTTACGTGTCAGGTTTGAAAAAGGAAACGCAGGAGCTTCTGCGTAGATTTTGAGCAGGAAAAAACAAAAGGGAACATGTGACACGCTAAGTTGAAGCACTCAAATGAAGTGCCACCAAGGAGGAATAAAATCCATCCTTGATTTTGATCAAAGACTCATGCTTTCCTTTCTCTACAATTACTCCATTTTTAACCACAGCAATAACATCTGCGTTTTTAATAGTGGATAATCTATGGGCTACAACCACTGTTGTTCTGTTCACCATAACTCGGTCTAAGGCATCTTGGACCACTCTTTCAGATTCTGCATCCAATGCACTGGTTGCCTCGTCTAACAATAATATTTTTGGATCTTTCACAATAGCTCTGGCAATGGCTACTCTTTGTTTTTGGCCTCCTGATAGTTGGACTCCTCGCTCTCCGACTACTGTATCGTATCCCTGCGTTTTAGTTTTGTTGGACATAATCAGCAACTGAGTTAAGCGTTCAATTCCAGTGAAGCTACGCGGTTATCTATGAGAGTGATGTAAAAATATAATGAGGCTAACGGCTAACCTGTTGTAAGCTACTGATAAACCGATGGGCATTGGCCAATTCTGATGCAGCTAAAATTTCAGCTTCAGTTGCATCTCCTCCTTTTCCATACGCAATGTTGGCTCTGATCGTATCATTGAATAAAATAGGTTCTTGACTCACTAGGCCCATCTGTTGTCTTAACCACTTGACTTGGAATTTCTGAATTTCGATTCCGTCAAGACTTATAGTACCAGAATCAGGTTCGTAAAATCTTTGTAACAAAGCAATTACAGTCGATTTTCCACTTCCACTTTCGCCGACCAATGCAACAGTCTGAAAAGAGTAGGATCACATTAACTTTACGAAAAAATTTCCATTGGACTACAACATATAGATTAATCTGTTGTTTCTTATTCTGACGGGATAAAGGAATGAATGCTTGATGTAGATGATCACCTTGCCAGAATGAATAGCCAAACTGAGATCTCGGAAAATTTGGACTTCCGGTCTAGACGGATACTTGAAACTTACATGACGAAGCTCAATCTCTCCTTTTACATTATCTAATTTGCTTCCTGACTCATCGCTAGGATCAATGTCTGAGTCTCTGTCTAGGATGGTAAATATAGAGGCAGCAGCAGCCTTTGCTTTGGAAGAATCTGGAGCAAAGGAGCTTGATTGAGAAATTGCAATGGCTGCCATAGTTAGAGCAAAGAACACCTGAACAATGGATAATGGACGTTAGATTCATAAATAAAAAATTTCTCATTGTGTAGGCAACCAGTAAGAGAAAAGGCATATACATTTTTATAGATAAGGAAAATTTACCGACTTGGAAAACATCAGAGAAGTTTGTTTTCCCATGACGAACAAGTTGAGCTCCTGCATAGAAACTCGCGGCATAGACTGAAAACAGTAATAGGAAAGATACTCCAAATCCGATTCCGCTTATCATTCCCTGCCTTATTCCTGTTTTCATAGGACCTTCACATTTCGTTTTGTACAGCTCCATCACTTTCTCTTCGGCGCAGAAGGAGGCAACAGTTCTTATACTCCCTACTGCATCATTTGCAACTTGGCTTGCTTCCTCGTACATTGCCTGCAATTAATGAGGTTTATTACTTCATCAGTAATTTTGAATAGAAAGATCAATACCATGGAATTAGAATTATGTGATAAGACCATACCTTGCAATCTGCACTGAAACCTTGCAAGAACTTTAGTTGAACGTATCCGTTGAGGCCTATCAGAGGAAGAAAAGCAAGGACAATGAATGCCAGTTGCCAACTGGCAGTGAAGGCAATGACTAAACCAGCTATGGCTGAAGCACTGTTTTGAACCAACTGAGCCAATGTGTCACCAACCAAGGCACGAACTGTGGCTGCATCTGCCGAGAGCCTAGCACCAATAACACCACTTGAGTGCTGTGGCTCATCGAACCAACCAATCTCCATGTGAACCACCTTTTCGAAACAAAGAGTTCTGATTCGTTGGATTAATTTGCCACCAGCAACAGCGAATAAGTACGACTGAGCAGGACAAACTAGCAGGGACACTATTGAGAGGATCAAGAACATTATTGCCCAAAACTTCGAATCCTTTCGCAATTCATGAGGTGTTTCATAAAACGTTTTAATCACTTTGGAAAGCAGTGTACCAAAAATGGGAAAGATCAATCCATTGATAACTGCCACCAACGTTCCAGTTACAAGCACTGGAAGTTCTGGCTTGTTAAGAGATGCTAGGCGACGCAATGTGACCTTTTGATTGTATTCTTCTGTTGAAGTTTCAGATTCTACTTCAGAATTTTCAGGTCCATTGATAGGCAAACCGAAGACTGTGAAAGATCGTCTACTACTACTCACAGATGATCCCCGACTTATGGACCTCCTCATGGAATTTCTTACACTCGGCTGTCTGAAGGATCCACTGCTGTTCGACCTTTTGTATTCATCTGCTACTTCTGTTGAACCTGTGTTGACCTCTTGCAAGCGTATGAGCTGTGAGTATGCTCCTTCAGGATCCTCGATTAATTCAGAGTGTGAACCTGACCAGTGAGCAAACCAGTTCCTATGTCATAAATTGACCTTCTTTTTGTCATATCATTTATGAAAATTACTGAAATATTAAAGCTAGGATCAGTAATGAAAGCCATAGACCTTCAAAACATTTGTCAACTAGAACGGAAAATTTTTCACCAATACAAAATGGAGAAAATTGGCTGAATGTTGAACAAGAACAATTAAAAAACAAATTTCAGATAATGAATCCCGATAAGCAAAATTGTTTATACAGAATGATTGAAAACAAAGAGAGAATAAAAACAATGTGAAGAAGATAAAGGTGAAGGAAACTTCGCTACTGGGAAAAAGTGATTAAATTGGTTTTAGCATTGGAACCTTTTTCTACTATCTTTCCCCGGTGAATGACAGCAATCATGTCAGCATTTCTCACAGTGCTTAGCCGATGAGCCACGATCACAGTTGTTCGATTGACCATGATCCTATCTAGTGCTTCTTGCACCACTCTCTCTGATTCAGCATCAAGTGCACTGGTTGCTTCATCTAGAAGAAGAATTCGTGGATCTTTCAGGATTGCTCTTGCTATTGCGATTCTCTGCTTCTGTCCACCAGAAAGTTGAGTACCATGATCACCAACCATGGTGTCCAGTCCCTGGAGATAAAATTACAAATTGAACTTAAATTCACATTCCATCAATCAAGCCCAGAAAGATGGAGATAAATAGGCTGCTGAAATCACCTGTGGGAGTTTATCAATGAATTTAGCAGCATTAGCAAGCTCAATGGCTGATTTTATCTCTTCAGTAGTTGCACCTTCTTTTCCATAAGCAATATTGTCCTTAATACTAGATGTAAACAACACTGGTTCCTGGCTAACAAGACCAATTTTCTGTCTAATCCACTTAAGTTGAAACTCTTTGAGGTTTATGCCATCCACAAGAACTTCACCAGTATGTGGATCATAAAATCTCTCTATCAGACTGATGACAGTCGACTTTCCGCTTCCACTTTGACCAACCAAAGCTGTAGTTGTGCCACTTGGGATGTAAAGAGAAAATCCACAAAATATTTGTTCATCAGGTCTAGCTGGATAAGCAAAATATACATCCCTCAGCTCTATATCTCCACGGATGTCCTCCAATATCTTTCCTTTTGTGTCATAAGCATCTATCTCTGGCTTTCTGTTGATTGTTTCAAACATCTTATAAGCTGCAGCTTGACCAGCTGCAAAAGCTGTCATGCAGGGGGATGCCTGCCCCAGTGACCTAAATAGTCAATGAGAAGCTAATCAGTAAATAATCCAATCTATGGAATCAGATATTGCATCAGTACATACATGTTTATGTGTTGGGACAGAGTGATACGTACATTGATCCAGTCAATACAGCAATAATCACATTAAACACCTCGCCTCCAGAGTACCCCTTTTCCAGTATCATCTTTGCTCCAAACCATATGGACAAGGAATAAGTACAGAAAGCTACTGCAAAAACCGTGCCAAGACCTAATCCAGCAGCAAAACCTTCATGAACGACTGACTTATAAGCCGTAATAAGATGTTTCTTGTAACTCTCGATAGCTTGTTTCTCCCCTGTAAATGATGCTACCTGCCATCAGAGTCAAACTTCCATGAGTATGCTTTTCTAATCAAAGCCATTCTCTGAGAGGTGTATTTGTAAAGTAATATTACAGTTCTGATTGAGCCAATCGTCTGCTCGACAACATTTGCTGCTTTTCCATAAGCATTCTGTCCAAGAGATGCCGTCCTGGATATCATGATGGACATGCCAGCACCAGCTAGCACCATCAAGGGAATAGATGCTAGCATGACAAGTGTAAGAAGCCACCCCTTAATAAATGCTATAACAAATGCTCCAATAAAAGTCGATACCAACTGTATAAATTTCCCGACCTGCACGCATAAGTAGCAGGCAATGTTACCAGAGGAATAAAAGGATCTAAGTTCTTTGATTGGATTCAATTTCGCAGCAGTTTAGTACCTTCTCACCCATGGCTTCTTGAATAAGAACAGTGTCACCGGACATTCTACTAACAACCTCTCCTGTGTTTGTTTCTTTATCAAAGAAACCAACTTCTTGTCTCAGTATCGTTTTCAGATACAAACCCCTTATTCTTGCAGCCTGCCTTTCTCCAGTGATCATCCAACAAGCCACCTCTGACAACCAACAATATAAGTTTCTCAGTAAACAGCGCTTGGAAGGTTCATTTTCAGTCTTGAGTTATTGCTACTTACGGAGAAATGATGCTACACCGCACCCAACGGCCAAGTACACAAATTTCAGGCACACCTAATAATAACAACAAATCAATGGCATCATTTATTACATCTTGTGTTCCCAACTACATGCAGAATACAGACTGAAAATTCCTACGATCATGCTTCATTCTCAAACTTGAGCGAATTTCTTGTTTTTAATAAATCATTATGTACCTGGCAAACTACGGGCAGAACATCTTTGCTGTTCTGATTTTGTCCAAAAGAGTCAGTCATTTGACCAAATAGGAGTGTCATAATAGGCATACTTAACCCATTACCAACAGCTCCAACCGTACCAATTATCATCAACAAGAGGTCCACAGATTTTGCAAAGGCGAAGAGCTTATAAAATGGAACAGTTTTCGTTTTCTCATCTCCTCCGCTCTTCTCGGCCTCTACTGTGTCTCTGTCATTGTCAACGCCCTTGTCAATAACCGGAGAAGCTGTGGCATCATTTGTATCTTTAACACTTCCTGTGCCGATCTCTGCATCCATAACTCTCAACTCAAGATGTTGATTCAGCTGTCAGCTTCTTTCTATCTGCAAATATGTAGATGAATATTGCAGCCGAAAAAAGGCAAATAATTGATGAAATTAGAACTTGAAATCCGTGGTATAATGCAACATATAAGAATTAATGTTCAAAGAAAACTTGCAGGAAAGAATGTGAGAAAGAAAAATCTTTTATATTAAATTAACCAACGAAGCATCCCTAGATGGATATATTACTGGGGATTGTGATTGACCACCTCGATTTCAGCTGAAGTAGGCATTAAGAGTAACCTATAAATGCATAAAGGTCCCTTGTTTATTTACATACATAGGAACTGAAAAAGCAGGACACGTAAATATATAAACGAAACCAACCCCCCTACGGAGAAAGAAGCAGAAGAGCATGTTAAACCCGTCGGTCGCGTAATTTCGTGGAAAATGGGAAATCTGTTACAACTTTCAGGTAGGACCAAACTGGGCAGTAAGAAGCATGAATATTGGATGTCTGTGAAGGTTTGATGTTTTAGCATACGGAAAGCAACTTCTGGTCTCCACCTGAATGGGAACTACAAAACAGTATTTCTTCAGGATAACCGAACAAAACAAGATATACGTCCGAATGTCAACGCGAGTATAAGGGAGATAGATGAAGGGAGAAGGTGAGAGGGGAGATTGGAAAAAGTGTTTTTTTTCTTTCCACCTATAACGAAACTAAGCCAAAATAAGTGAAGATTGCATTAATGCCTCGTTAGCCTAGAGTAGGGGGAAAACAGGATGTGGTCAGAGAAGAGTGAACTCTGAAACTGCTGTCATATTCCTGACAGAAACACGTAAGACCTACTCATCTAAGGGCCACCAACTCCTACGAAAACCGAAAATGGTGCGCTGCCGCATAGAGAAGCACACACAAGACAATGATTGGAACACCATAGCTGCAGATGTCCTTTGCTGCAAAGAAGCAAAACCCAAAAGGTAGCAACTAGAAGATATCGTATGCGTATACTTACAAAGTGAAAGACAGAATTTCTGGTACGAGGTAACTAGCCCAAATGTCAGTCTCAAACCAGCGTTATTGGCGCAAGAGCTAGCTGTCTAATAGTTTCGGACTTTATTGATAGAGTTAGTCCCTCCCCATCTCCTGTAAGCCTTCACCTGTTTTTAATTTGTCAAGTTCAAGGGAATAAGTCATGTACTATTCTTATAATATATTTTCTCTGTTCTTGAAGTGCAAGCGTTGCAAGGCATGGTCACCAACAACGGGAACCCAACTAAACCAAAATTGGTCAAAGGCATGGAACTCTTTTGTTCAGTGTCAAACAAATCTCTCTTTCTTTACGGAGTCCAGATTTTTTGTCCAATATTATGGTATCTTATTGTGTCTAATAAATCTCAGTCATTTATTTATGTTAGTCCCGTATGAATCCCGCATAGGTTTCGCAAAATAAATAACATAGATTCTATAAGACAGAGTAATACTAATATTAAACAGAGGATTTTGATTCTTTTTAATAAGCTGTCTTCTCGGAAGTTGCACTAATATCTTCTTGTTTTCGTACAATGGCATGATGCTTTAGATAGTGCAAAACAAAGAGACGAAAATCATATCCCTCGTTTTTCAACGGCGAAACTGGTAATGCATTATTTTGTTTTATTTGTTTTGGTCATTCTGTTCTAAAATGGGGTGTAGACAGATAATTGACTTCTAAAGCATTTGACTTTTTTGCTCGGACATGAAAACAAAGATGACATCTTGAAGTTCCACTAGGTTTGTACTTTTGCGCCTGTAAAGATGGTGTTCGGTACTATATGCATACGAGCAATATAATGCTTGTTACGGCTTAACATGCTTGATGTTTTATGTACCAGTAACTTATATTTTCATAATGCACATTCGATAAAGCTTTAAACAAGATTCTAAAGACGAAACCAATTTAATTATGACTAAAGTAGGATTTATATTAAAGAAGTTAAAGAAGTTGGCAACAGAAGACAGTAATTTTCCATTAGATATAGCCCAAGTCTCTGATATTACACCAGATTTTTGTGTACAATCAAAAATTGCAAAAAGAAAATTAGTAAGGAAGAGAAAGAAAATTTCCAAATACCAACAATAGCGGGTTATGGAATATAAGTGATGTCTTTAGTTATTTTTTTATTAATTATCTTATAGGCAGATATACTGCCTGACTTAAGCAGTTGTTTGATTATATTGTCAACATGATGATAGGCTTAATGCTTGGAAGGAGTCATGTAGATATAGTTTTAATTATAGTAAAATTTTCTTTTCATTTTTCAAAAAAAATTGTAATTAAAACAAATATCCCAATAAGTTACGGAATTGCATCATATTATACGCATCAAAAACTGAGCCACTCAAAAACATTGTCGAGAAGCTCGTAGGTTTTAATGTACAGAATTATCATTTTTGCTTAGAAAAAAGGAGGCATGATAGTTTGGGGTTGCATGGGTTTGCCATTTCACCTTTGATGGTCCTTTGTATAATACGTAATGGTACCTTAGTTACGTATTCCGGATCGAACGTGAAAGGGCGAGAAATAAAGAAATACATAAAATACTTGATTTCGATTTCCGTAATTTCAAACGAGCTTTCTGAAGCCGAAACGAGCACAAATCTACCGTTGTCTTCACAGGAACTACTCATCGGGATGCGGGTAAGGTCTTTCTACAGTTTTATCAAAACATAAGCTCTCTTAACGGATCAAATAATCCTTATGTTTACGATTGATATATGAGTAACTGCAAGATAACTTAACTTTTATATATAGCATCTATATCAGGCTTCCTCATCACAAGACCGATATAGGTCTAGTCCACACTGATTGGGATCCATTTTTTACACGGACTTTGACCCATTGATTTAGATCATTTATTGGGTCACTTTATTATCTTTATCTGGATCAAATTACGTAACTTAACCGATAAGTTATTAAAAACCTAAAAAATGTAATTAATAGTTGTCCAACTTTATGAGAAATGACAAAATTATCCAACACTTTGGTCTTAACCACAACCCCTCATGGATCACTTTCCATCTCTCAGATAACCATTTCACACAGGCGGCCGAAGGAGACATAAAGGAGTACTACCAATGATTAAGAACATCAAACACTTTAAAAATAGTATGGAAACATGAAATTC
Organism: Erythroxylum fimbriatum; assembly: GCA_026770325.2. Taxonomy (NCBI): domain Eukaryota; kingdom Viridiplantae; phylum Streptophyta; class Magnoliopsida; order Malpighiales; family Erythroxylaceae; genus Erythroxylum; species Erythroxylum fimbriatum. The sequence continues at coordinate 1,397,280 of JANZLH020000060.1, forward strand.
TCTTGGCTTAGATTCTTTCATTCAGAAACCAAATTTTCTGATTTGGAATGGTTTCCAAGTAGAAATTATCTTACGTCGATAGTTTCAGAACTATTTCAATTTTAAAAAATCAAACTTGTTAAGATATATGTTATATATCTTATCATTTAATTTTGGCATTATTAGATAATTGGACCTATAAGATAATGTAGCTTCAAGATTTACATTGAATTTAATTGGGTGATGATAGCTAGACCATGGCTTGATGTAATTAAACAACAATTCTAATTTGACTTGGGTTCAAAAATAAAAAGGCTATCTTGGATAATATTTTAGATGTGATAGAAATCTATCTTGACTAGAGGTTTGGTTGATTATGGTCATGTGGGCTGAAGGTAGTATGTGAAATCAGCAGATAGTGTGTGTGTGACTTTCGTATTCCTTTGTTTTGTTGGCTGCACAATTTTTGGAATTTTGGGGTTGTGAGCTTTTAGATTTGTGAGAGTCACATGGATGGAGAGATTAATGTGCTGATTTTATGTTGTTGAAAAATCCATCTTGGTGTTACAGTGTTTATTGATTTCTTGGTGTATGACTCACGGCTGGGGTGTTTTGTGAATTGCGTGTGTCCTCTGTTGAAGGTTGGCTACAGACTGTGCAGTTGATGTGGTAAAGGCTGCGAGGGTGTTGTTTGTCGTGGGTGTATGGTTCACCGTGGTGTGGTTTTTGCTAGTCCTTGTGTGAAGCTTTATTTGTTGGACCTGTAATGCCTGATGTACTCCTGCTACAGCTGTGAGTTGGTGCTAAAATTTGCTTGAATCAGCCTATATTTTGTGAACAATTTTCAGATCTAATTCGGAAGAGCCAAGCCTATCGGGAAGTTGTTTTGTTTCTATCTCAAGTATTTTCTATTTTGTTCTTAATTATTTAATCACTTGAGTTGTTTGTTTATTATCTTTCATTAAAAGATTGTTGAGAAAAATCTTCTGTTGAGGTTAATACGAGTCGGTCGTGTTATTAGATGTGAAAATCTTTTACAGAAAGTGAGGTTGAGAAATAATATCAAGGATTAAGTGGTGTCGGCTCAGTAAAGTCTTGGATAAATCTATTGTACTTTGGTGAAAGTGATTAAGCTGGGTGAAGGCCTCGCAGACGTAAGCAAGGCATGTCAAACTGCGTTAACAAATATCGATGTTGATTTATTTTTTGTTCTTTTAATTTTCTGATTTTTTTTGTATTTACTATAAACGAATCAAAAAGCTTGCGAAACTACTCCAACCACTTATATGGTTTTTCAAAACTTAATGCGATTTGAATGACTATAGTCTTTACACATTTATGGAAGTTTTGGTAATGCAAGTCTATGAAACATTTTTGACTTAATGTGACACTAAAATGTCAAACAGTGGCTAAGAACCCTTTAGTAATAGTTGACATTTACTTATTGTCAGTCTATGCCATTAAAAGAGTGCACGAGTGACGTATGCCTGTTAAGTTAAAACAAACGATTCCCCACCCTCATCAAGATGGAATAAACTAATCTGAACCCTTCTTTCTAGATATTGGTCCACTTTGGTTATGTACAATTAATATAGTTTATGTATAAATTTGATTTAATTAATTTCACTTTTTTTGGAATAAATTTGTACTTTATTTTGTGGAAATTGTACTTATTAAATACTCATCCTAACAGGGAATTAGAAACTTGAGGTGGTGAGGAAAAGAAAAGATGGACGATAAGAATAAAGATGAATGGAAATAAATATAACTTCTATTTTTTATTATATTAAGAGGTATGGAGTGTTGTCTCAAAAAGGAATATTAAAATACTATTCATTTAATTTTTTTTTTAAGAGCTCAAAAAATTGGTTATAGATCCACCGTGTAGGTGAGTAGCCTTAACCGAGTGTGTCGTTAACAGGTAAGCCCGAAGGCTGTTCCCGTCCCTGTCAGGAGAGATGCCAACCATCTCTTCTTTCATCGTACACAATATATTATTAACTATCTTTTTTATTTCTTTTTTATTGCACCAACTAACCAAGCACAATACGAAATATTAAAAAATATGAAAAGAAGAAACAACAGATGCAAAGTAAAAAATGGGCCAATGAGAATAAGTGAGAATAATTTTAAAAAGAAAAAGTGATAAAAGTACATTATAGAAATATATATGATGCATCGATCAAATTATTTCGAAAAAATAAAAGCAAAGGTCTTTTTAAGCGAGTACAAATCTGTATTATTCCTATTTCTAAAAACTTAAAATGTATTTTACAGATTTTCCAACAATGAACATAAGGGAAATGAGTTTCAATTTTTTTAAAAAATAAAAAATATTATTTGAAAACCAAATTCTGTTCTTCTTTCAAAAGAAATATTTAATACTTTTATAAGTAAACAAATTCTAAATTTTGGGGTATTGAATTGTTCATGTATTATATTCTCAAGATACATTTGATATTTCTTTTAAAGTTTGAAAATGAATTTTAAGAACCTCGAAGTACACTTATTCTTACTACTAGAGGAGATAAGAATATACATTCATCCACCAAATTTCTGTAATTAGTACGTGTACAGGGAAAGAAAATAATATTTGTAAAAAATTTCAACCAAAAAAAATGGGCAACTCCCAAGTATTCAGGAGCATTTTGTCAGGTTTTAAGGCTTTAACACCTGCCATCAATTTCCTTGGAATCCACTTTCTTCTTATACTCGTCATCACCACCACAAAAAGCATACAACAACTACAGGAACCCCATTCTTGTAGTGTAGATTGGCAAATATCATAATATCAAGTAAGAGTAAAATAGTATAAGATTTTGGTTTGATGAAAGCTAGGAGCATCTTGAAATTTTCAATGAAACCAATTGTTGCATAAATAAACCAAACAAATCTCGTATCTAAAGTCAAAAGCATCCACCTTAATCTGTTCACATTCCTTCATTTTCAGCAATTTCTGGGAACGTAGGTGGTTGATAAGAGCTAGGGCAGTTTCCGGGGTTAAAAGGTTCATGAAACGCCAGAAAGAACAAAGTCGACAGTTGAGCTATTGTTCTCAATGACAAGTCTTCTGTCATTAGCTCCTCGTAGTCAACTTGGAGGTAATTAAGATATTAGAGGAATCCATATTTTTCAACGTGTATCACTATCATTATCAGTCAAACAACTCATAGATCGCTGCAACTATAACAACTTGTGTTAGGTAGCTGCATCTCTCACCGTCTCTATCTTTCTCTTATCTCCTATATTATTTTCTATGACCTGATTAATGCCACTACTTGAACCTATCTACATTCTTTTGATCTATCATTTTCTAGAATTGCTTAGTTCTCAAGAAAGCACTTTTTAGCAATTATAATTTAATTATGTCTGTCTTATATGTTTTGATTTTTGTTTATGATGTTCAGTTCCGACCCACCAAGTTTGTGCACATCATTCCCATTTTCCATTAAAAAAAATCATCCAAGTAGTTTTGAGTCCTGAACTTGGCGAAAACTGAGATTGTCCCAGTACTAACCCAGTGTTTGGTTACTGTACGTCCTCAAGGGTGAGGACAGTGGACAAAGACAGAAAAATACTGTCCAAAACATTGTTTGGTTGGTGTCTTCAAGAATTTCTGTCCCGTCCGCAGTGGACACGGACAGAAAATTCAGTCCATTCGAAAAGTAAGGGACGGAGACGCATGTCCATCGGACTAGAAGCAGAAAATTCTAAAATAACCCTGTTTTTACCGAAACCTATTCACGTCTAGGTCGCACATCGTCTTCTTCCTTCGGCTTCTCCCAAGTCTTTGTCATCTGTCGCACCTCCTCGTCTCTGTCGCACCTCCTGTTCTTCCTTCTCCGTCGTCTGCAGAAACGTTTCTCTCCGTCGACAGTCGAGCCTCTCTTGTGGGTAAGAAGCGGTTCATCCCATCGTGTTTGCTGTTTGTCGGGGGTTATGGGTTTCGGTAGATGAGGTTTGTGTATGGAGTTAATGTTTCCGTAGATGGGATTTGAGATTAATGTCGTCCTCTTCTCTGGTTTGTTGGAACTAGTTAATTTTGTATAGTCTCTCAGTTTAAGCATCCCCTTCTTTCCTGATTGTTTACTTCTTTGCTGTTCTCGCGACACAGTGTATGGTTGTTCTCGAGAAGTCACAACCAAGAGTATTCTCTCTTTCAGATTTATTTTCGCTTCTTACTATTCTTTGTCTCGTTGATTTAACTTCTGTTTGTTCTTTTTCAGGCACGTTTGAGGCTCCAGATGTTCTCGAAGATCCGGATTCGTTGAATAAGTTAACTCTGTGCGGCCGACCATTTTAACTGGATTTGGTTGGGAACTGGGAAGTTCCTGTTTTTGCATGAACCCATCGTTGGAGTTACCGTCTAGAATGAACAAGAAATTTGGAGCTGGGAGGCAGCCCACTGGCACTCCTTCACTGGCGTGGTCGTGTGTAGTTGTGATCGTCTCTCTTCTCACTGGCGCTTCTATTGTTCACAACATCTATAAGCCTAA
>JANZLH020000060.1:1434443-1446960 GCA_026770325.2 Erythroxylum fimbriatum
TACTAACACTAACTTATTGAGTCTGATACATAAAGATATCAGTAGACCTTATACAGTTGCATTGTGCAATTCTAAATATATTATGACATTTGTTGATGATTATTCTCATTACAGTTATGTGATCTTCCTTAAACTGAAGGTTAAGAACCAATTTGGAAAATTCATCAAGCTAGTCAAATTTGACCATGGAGGAGAATATCATGGCAAACATGGTGTTTAGGGACTTTAAAAGGTCCGTTTGCCAGATATTTGGAATCAGTTGGAATAGTGACTTAATTCACTATGCCGAGTAGTTTTGAGTAAAATAGTGTGTTGTCGGAAGGCATAATTATATCCTAAAGGACTTGAAGAAGTCGATGCAGAATAGGAAAACTCAGCCTTTCATACATTCGTGTATAGGGCTGCCCAGTATAATCCTTATAAAGAAAGATTTCATGCTTGTTGCGCTCATTGCTATTTAGTAAGATATCTCGACCATTTTAAGGCTACAACTTTTACTATATAGAAGGTAGGACAAGAATAGTAGAATCACAAACAACTAAGTTTCTGAAATACAATGTCTATGATGATGGTGGGCTCTTTGACCCTTCGGATGATAGTAGGGAAGATACTACAGTTATCATGTACCCACTACTCATATAGTTAGATCCGGTGGATCTAGGTCTTTGTACTATGACTGTACAGGAACAAGAACTCATACCTATACATATAGAGGCTCCTGGGGGTTCAAGATCTAATGCAGTTAGGTAAATCCACCAGAATGAGACGACCTGTTATCCCCATCTGATTTCATAGTCTATAAGGTGAACATGACAATGCTATTAGACATGTTACGAATCCATTTACTTTTACAGAAGTTTTTTATGGACCCAATGCAGATTTGTAGTGGGATGCAATGACTAATGAGATGCAAACCATGAAGCATAATAAGGTCTGGGAGCTAGTTGATTTGCATCAGAATTTCAAACCCGTCAATTGTAAATGAAGTTCTAAGACCTAAAGGTTGACTTTATGTTACCTTTTCTCTAGTATCCTCGTAGAATAAATTTTGAGTGATTAAGGCAATTGTAGCTCTGATGATATAGAATTATATCAAATGGTTGTCAAAAGCGCTTTCCTGAATAGAAAACCTTATGAAGTGATTTATATGGTACAACCTAAAGGATTTCAAGGTCCAAATAGAACTAACATGGTTTGCGCATTATGCAGATCAACATATGGTTTACATCAAACCTTTCGAAAGTGATACCTTACATTTGATAAGGTTTTGCCTCTTTCGACTTTATGAAAAATAAAGTTAAAAAGATGCTTGTATTTTGAGGTCATGGGGAGCAAAGTTACCTTCCTATTATTGCATGTGAATGATATATTGCTCACGTCAAATTATTTGACCATGTTGTATAAGGTTAAGCAACTTTTGGTCAATAACTTTAACATGAAGGACCTTGATGTAGCATCTTCTGTCCTAGGTATTCAAATTCACCAGGACAGATCTCGACACTTATCAGACCTCTCACAGAATGCATACATTGAGTATATGTTACAAAGGTTTAATACGATTAACTATAAACCTGTTATAGCATCTATCTCTCATAGTGAGAGATAATCTTTGGTACAGTATCCAAAGAATAAAGTAAAGAGAGAGGTTATAAAGAATGTTCCGTATTCTAGTACGGATGATAGCCTAATGTATGCTCGGCTATGCACTACGTAGGACATTGAATTTACTGTTTGACTGTTTGGTCAATATCTGGTTAATTCAGGTGTAGACCATTGGAATATAGTCTAGCGAGTGTTGAGATACTAAAATGAAATAAGGATTACATGTTGACATATAGAAAAGTCAATAGACTAAACCTCGTAGGGAATTCAGATTCAAATTTTAGCCATGTGTCAGGATTATCAAAAGTCCACTTAAGGTTACAGTTTTAATTTTGCAGATGGTACAATGTCGTGGGAGTATATCAAGTAGACACAATTAACTTCCTCGAATATGCATGCTATGGGGATGCTTCATAGACAATTTAGCTCAAAAACTTGATTTATGAGTTGTCTGTTGTTGATTCAGTGGCTAAACCCATTCGGTTGTACTGTGACAATCTTGTTGCTATGTTGTTTAATAACAACAAAGAATATCACAGGGTCTTAGCATTTAAAGGTCAATTATTTGGTCATAAAGGTGTTGATACGAAATGGTGACATTAAGGTTTGGAGCATTTAAGAACTGAGGAAATGATAATCAATCCTTTAACTAAAGGACTTCTCCCACTTATGCTTGAAATACATGTATACAGTAAAGGTGTTTTGACATCTTTAAACACTGTTAGTTAGTGGATTTTTATGTTTGCTTCATGTACATTTATACATTTGATATATGATGACGGTATGATGGTTCATCAATAAAGATGATCATTGTTTATCCTCAATAATACGTGTTATCATACATTGTCATAATACGTATAAAATTTACATTGTCATAATATGTATAAAATTATTAAGATTTATGTCGATTTTAAGCATTTAAAGGTCATTGGCCATATATATAAATTGACCTTGTGCCTATGTCATTTAGATGCATACAGTTTTAAATGGATATCTATGAAATTTGACATAACATAGGGGGAGATAAGTTTTCAATCCCATAAAAGTTCTCTAATGTAGTTTAACATAAAATTGAAGAACATAAAGTTTTTCTCTAATGCAGTTTAGCATTTGGAGAGAGGAAATAAGTTTTCTCTAATGTTGTTTAGCATTCGGTGAGAGAAAATAGGATTTCTCTAATGTAATTTAGCATAAAGTTGGAGAAATTGAGACCTACAAACAAAGATGGTATAATTTAGGTCATAAAGGTATCATCCTAGTTTGTCATACTCCACTCCATTCATGTTACTGAGGCATTAGGTATACGTGATTATATTGGATATATGTTGCACATGACACATGCATTTGATACTTTTCGGTATCAAAAGCCTTACAGGACAAAATGATCAACTTTCGTTATCTTTAGATCAAATGTTTTGTTTTTAAACCTAGTCGACTAATTCAGTAGCATGGCTTAACTGAGTTTTTAAACTGTTTTTAAACTAGAGTCAAAATTGCAATTAATACTTGTCCAATGGGGAGAATGTTGGACAGTTTTGTCCTTTCCCATAAAATTGGACAACATTTAATTGCGTTTTTCAATTTTTTTAATAACTTATAGGTTAAGTTACTTAATTTGATCCCTATAAAGATAATAAAGTGGCCCAATAAATGATCAAAATTAATGGGTCAAAGTCTGTGTAGAAAATAGATCTCAATCAGTATGGGCTAGACTCATATCAGTCTTGTAATGAGGAAGCCCGATATGGATCCTATATATAAAAGTTCAGGTCTCATGCAGTTACTTATATATATCAATCATAAGCATAAGAATTCTTTGACCCGTTAAGAGAGGTTACTTTTTTAAAAAACTATAGAAAGACCTTACCCGTATCTCGGAGAGTAGTTACCGTGAAGACGATAGTGGATTTGCGCTCGTTTTGGCTTCGAAAAGCTCGTTTGAAGTTACAGAGACCGAAATCAGGTATTTTCGCATTTTTTTATTTGTACCTTTTCACGTTAGATCCGAAATACGTAACTAAGGTACTGTTACGTATTACAAAAGCAAGAGGTCCAATAGTAAGTGTTTACTGCAAAACATATGATGATTGCAAGGAAAATCTAGTTTGTCACATTAGAGTTCCCAAACCTTGTGTGGTTTGCCGTTACAAGAGGCAATGGTGCCATTGTTATACTAAACCTCCTCCCTCTTTAGCTGAAGCTTTCGTTAATAGTCAAGCTTAATTCAAGCATATATATATAATGTATGTTAAACGAATAAGAACCCGACAATTTTCCTATTTACCAAAGCAAATGTTTTTATATGTATGTCTTCATCGGCAATTTGCGCGTAACCCCCGTTAAAGTGACTCTTTACATCTTCATTCTATTTCTCTCTTACACTAGACACATGCACGTTGACGATGATACCGTCGCTCTAGCACAAATTAAATTTGTGTAGACTCACACCTGCCTCAATTCATAAGAATTCATTACCTTACTAAGCATATGTGTGAGATTAAGGGGGTGCTTAGTCAATAAGTTCGGAAAGATATCAATAGATAAGGAATGAAAAACAATCGGTTGGTTATATATTATCATTACAAGAACAGTATTTTTTATATCTGAGTTTTGAAATTACTTCATACTCCAGAATATGAGAAGAATGAAAGTCATTCTTGGGTAACGCGCAAGTATCACAGGCGTGAGAGATCGTTGTCATGCTCGTGAGAGGAGTTTCATGGGCATGACACGCTCATGAAAATTATTTTTCTTTGTTTTTTTTCTTTTTTTCCTTTTTTAGCAAAATAATATAATTAATTTGAATATATTGAAATTAAATATAATTAATTAGAATGTATTAAAATTTGATATAAAACAAAAAAATAATAATTTTTATTTTTCAAAATTTTTGACAAACCAACCACTATCAATGATAACGGTAATCTTTTATTTGTCTTAACAAACTATCATAATTATAATGATTATTTCCGTTATCATTCTTCATTATATTCATTCTTATTCATATTACCATTGTCCCATGTGAACCAAGCGCTCCCTAAAATAGATAAAAACTTGGAGAAATTAAATCTGATGCGGCAGTAAATCTTTTCTCTAATTGAAAGGGTTTCTAATGCATTCACTTCCCATGGTTAGAACCCTTTCTTCTTTATTCAAATCATGATCAACTCACTATTTAACACGATATACAAATGCAACAAACACATAATGAACGCAAGCATTTTTGGGTCGACTAACATTGTTCTTAATATGTACGTTTCAGGTTTCTTTATGGTTTCCCTGTAGCGTTCATGTAACAAAAATTAAATAGTTGTTCAATAGCCTTAATTGTTAAAGTACAGCATTGTATCGTGCCACGGATAATTGTTGCAGGTAGCCCCAAATAAATTTTGGAAGTACTTATCTAGACTCCGTATTTATCTTTATGTCTGTCTAGCATGTATATATTTAAATAAACATGTTGGGTTTTTATTAGAAATGTTGTAATTATCTTAATTATAAACGATATTTACCTTATATAGTTGATTGACGTATATCGACTACTTACCTAGATTAGCTTGTAATTAGCTAAAGATCAGCGGTCAAATCCCTTAGATTAAGGATCATATCACATCTGTAATATGTATATATTTCCTACTTCACTAATGAAAACCATCTTATTACCGCCTTCTCTGCCTTCTCTAACTTTATATGGTACCAGAGCACCGATCTTGGTGCTCTTTTTAAAATTTTCCAGCCACCTTTCCGATGCTTTCTCCAGCCATGTCGAAGGAAGTAGATGTATCTGACCCATATTTTGTTCATCACTCAAGTCAACCAAGCCATTTGCTTGTGCCGACCAAATTAAATGGATCTAACTACCAGCAATGGGAAAAGGCGATGATGCATGCCCTTATTGCTAAGAAAAAATTGGGTTTCATTGATGGTAGCCTGGAGATGCCGCCACCCGAAGATCAGAAATATGAGTTGTGGAATCAATGCAATTCCATGATTCTCTCTTGGCTAACTCACTCAGTGGAGGCTGACATTGCAGCTGGATTTGTCCATGCACAAACGGCACATCAGGTATGGCAAGACCTCCATGATCAATTTTCGCAGAAAAACACTTCAGCAATCTATCAAATACAAAAGTCTATTGCTACTATCACCCAAGGTACCATGTCTGTTGCTACTTACTACATCAAAATTAAGAGTTTATGGGATGAGTTAGAGACTCACCGCACCCCTATTGTCTGCAATCGTTCCAAGGAACATCAAGAAGAACGGGAAGAAGATAAGTTGATTCAATTTCTAATGGGGCTCAATGAATCATTCAAAACTGTCAGATCTAATATTTTGATGATGACTCCTTTGCCTAATATTCGACAAGCATACTCTATCATTGTACAGGAGGAAACTCAACAACAAATGGTCACGAACTCTGTTGAAAATTTTTCTATTGCAGCTACAGTACAGAAACGTTCCTCCTCTAATTCGAAATCTGGCAAAGAGAAAATATGTGATTTTTGTAACAGGTCTGGACATACCGTTGAAGAGTGCCGGACTCTCAAATTTCATTGCAAGTTTTGCGACAAACGAGGGCATACGGAAGATCGTTGTCGTCTAAAGAATGGGAATTCCAATGGCAGGCCTTCCCAGAATAATGGAAACAGGAATGGTGGCCGTAACTTTTCTGCCGCCAACATGACTGAGGTGTCACAGGGAAGCTCCGCAAACGGATCCGTGCCTTTGCCAAATTTGAACAATGAACAACTTCAGCAATTGGCACAAGCGTTGGCAGCACTTAATCAAAATCGGCCCTCTAGTGATGCTAATAACACAGATGTGTTCGCAAACGCCGCAGGTCTGATTTCTTTACCCAGTGTTTTTAGTTCTGTTGTCAAACCCTGGATTCTAGATAGTGGTGCAACCGACCACATCACACAAGATTCTTCACTCCTATCTAATCTTCAGCCTTCTTCCACCCCACTTGTTAATTTACCAAATGGAGAAACATCCAGCATCACTCACACGGGCACAATTAATTTTCGGCCTCACCTTACTTTAGATAAAGTCTTGTGTGTCCCATCCTTCAGTTTAAACCTCATGTCAGTCAGTAAAATCACTAAAACTTTGAATTGTTGTGTTATGTTTTTTCCAAAATTCTGTGTTCTACAGGACTTGGCTACGGGGAGGATGATTGGCTCGGGTGAAGAACGCCAGGGACTATACTATATGTCGCCTTCCATCCCGACTCCTAATGCTTTTCATGTTACTCGTCCTTCTCAATTATGGCACTTCAGACTAGGCCATCCATCACCATCACGTTTTAAACTTATTTCCCCTTTACTTCAAATAAATGATATTTCTCATTCTCATGATCATTGTAATGTTTGTCCAATTGCCAAACAAACAAGACTGCCATTTCCCACAAGTTCCATTCTACACACTTTCCTTTTGATCTATTGCATTGCGATGTGTGCACAAAATTCCAACTCATTTTGGGCTAAATTTTTCCTTACAATAGTCGAAGATTTTGCACGCACAACTTGGGTCTTTCTTATGCAAAATAAGCCCCAAACTTCTAGAATACTTAAGCACTTCATTGATTTTGTCCAAACACAGTTTCATGCCTCGATTAAATCATTAAGAGTCGATAACGACACTGAATTTTTACCTCTTGTCACTTTTTAGAAAAACGGGGCATTGAATTTCAAAGATCATGTGTCTACACCCCACAACAAAACGGAGTTGTAGAACAAAAACATAGACACATTTTAAATGTTGTACGCTCATTACTTTTTCAGTCAAAACTACCACCTTTCATTTTGGGGTGAATGTGTTCTTACAGCCGTATACCTCATAAATCGACTTCCTTCACCGTTATTTTCTAATAAAACACCGTTTAAATTACTCTATCATCGACCTCCAACTTTAGACCATCTTAGGGTCTTCGACTGTCAATGTTTCGCCACCAATATCCATCCCAAGCAAAAATTTTCACCTCGAGCGTCTCATTGCGTTTTCGTTGGCTTTCCGCAAGGACACAAAGGCTACAAGCTATTTGATCGAAGCTCCAAAACTTTCTTTATCAGCCAGGATGTTGTCTTCCATGAAGACGTTTTTCCTTTCGCTTCCTTCGATCCAGCTCGCTCTTCTCGCAATCCTTCCTCCATGCTTCCTAATATCTCACTCGATCTACCTTTACCAACACACACAACTATCCCTCCCTCTTCTCCATTTGTTGGGACTCGATCTCGGAACCGGATTCCAACCGGAAAAACGGAAACGGAAACAAATTAAGCGAAACAAACAAACGAAAGAATCGAATCGCGAATGCAAAAATGGAAGAACGGAGAATCGAATTCAAAACGAATCGAAACAAATTTTCGATACACAAATCGGAACGAATTACAAAGAACGGATTTTCAAAGATTCCGACATCTGCGAACAAAAAAAATTTTTAGAAAGCTTAACGTCGCGTTGCGTTGGAAACCTTAGACTAAACCTATCCGAAAATCCGGCATAAATAGTTTTTTTTCTACTTCTTATTCTTAGTCATTCCTTTCAACTTTAATCAATCTTATACCAATCAAAACCATACAATTTCCCTATTCGGAAATTTATCCTCCATCAACTCTTATTTCTTCAAATTTCATCGCATCTCATAACTCTTATTTTTATACTTAACAACAATCTTATTCTTATTCTATCTTTGTCATAAACCGATTTTATCGAAAATCGGGCAGCATAACGACTGCATTTTGAGAATCCCAAAAATCTGTAAATCAAAAACATACACTTCTAAAATCATATCCAAACCAATACACAAACTCCATCGGACCTCCTGTCCGAAATTCCAGCATAAACATACACAATTTTAAACCTAGCACTTCAATAAATTCCAATCCATCAACACAATCCAATCCCAATCATATTCATACACAGTCACAATTTATATTCCATAGTCATACACACAAAGCTATAATTCAAATCCATACACAAATTCTTAATTCTTAATAATTTATTCACCTCATGAATTAATTGATTACAAAAATACCTCAAAGTCAATACATGATTTCATAATCCATATCCATCATGGAATACATGCTTACAATACATTAATGGCCTTCCAAGCCATAAACAATACAAAAATCCAAAATCACATAAAATACTAACTAAGCAAAAACAAACACAACGGCTTGACATTCTTTCATCCGACCTCCTGCTCGAATACCTGGAGATGGGGATGAAAGGGGGGTGAGCTCGACGGCTCAGTAGATAACACATTTATAAATTGAAAAATAAGCAAAAGAAATCATTCTTCTCAAACTTTTGCCAAAAGGCTTATTTTTCAAACTTTTCAACTTTTTAAACATTTCTAAACCATTTCAAAAAATTTCTCGATTGAAACTTCAATTTCTCATTTCTCAAACTTCACAAATTCTTTGTTTTCACAATTCATAAATAATGTCAAAACATGCATGCAGCACATAACAATGCATCACAAAGTAACAAATCAAAACACATAACATAACAAAGTGGTTTGGTTCGGTCCTAACGGAAAGTACTGCACATTCCCGCAGAGCGGTCCTGTGCAGCCGTGAACAGAGGGGAGTCCGTAATCGGAGCTCCTATGCCACTAGCAGGCAGGCGGGAGAAGCCTATTAAAGGGAGACCAGTGCATTGACTCATACGGAGGGGACCTAACCAAACCCACATAATACACACATATTCATACTTGAAAGCGAATTGCCCGAAGGCACATCTCAAAAACTTAGTTTTCATATTGTGTCATATTAGGCACTCTGACATTCACAATTTTACACATTCAAAAACCACATAACAATCATTCAAATATCAAACGACCCTCCACAATATCAAATTCACATAAACACTTCTTTAACATACTCATGTATGTCACGTTTCGAATCTAAGACATCTTTTATCAATAGCACTAACTCATAATAATAATTTCGTACAGACCAATTCATATCGGGCTTAGCGAATTCCTTTTTTTTCTAACTTGAGCACACCTTAAATTCCATGTGAGCTCACCTTGTAAGGTGATACCCTTAGAGACAATCATCTATCACTTAATAAATCACATCACTTTAATATCAGTACATATAACTCTTATATCTATCTCACTATGTTCATTGACTTTGGTGTGGATTCACCTAATTCACTTATCGTCCTTGAATCGTTTAATTTCTACTACCGATAGAGTTCATTTGTCTATCACCTCTCCAATCAATCTGACATTCAACCGTTTTTAGCCCTCATCATCACAATACAAAACGAACGACTCTTTTTGTCATCTAAGTCCTTATGTAGCATTCTAATGAAATCACTAGGACAGTGATTGCAGGGCTTGAAGTCGAACAAAAGCACCTCACTGACAGTTAAAACCGTAAACAATTTGAACATTCAATCACTTGATTGTTTTTCATTTTTAGCCACTACATGATGTTTCGACTTATTCCTATCACTTCTTTTTATTTCCCCGAATTGGAACATTTTATTCACGCGTTATGATTCTATAAAGCATCTCCATCACAAAAAGGGTTTCTTACCTCAATTATCTACACGGTTTCCATGATTTTTGTCAATCTACTATGTTCGTCCATGTTGTTTTAGCTATTCCTAATACCTCCATAAGATCACTTTCGACTATTCATGATAGTTCAATAATTTCAATTTCTGTCGCACCATACATGATCAAAATACTCTTTAAAATAAAACTCAATGAAATATTAAAACATATTCGTTTACTCCGATTATCTCATGATTTTTACCTATAGGGATCATAGATCATCATCTATACCATATCCATATATATTTTTCATATGTACTTAATTTCATTATTCACCAGTGTAACCCCATTATAGGATATGTATTCCTAACAACTAGTCGCCATTACTTGAGAACTTCTCCATATATCACTATCATTTATTTCATAATCTACTCGCACATTCTGAGTCAATTTAGAAACGTAAACATATAGCCATCTTGAATTTTAATCTCAATTCCACTAATATCTTTTTATGCCAACACATTATTCTCATCACATCGAATAAACAGTCCTCCTAAGTTTCCAATTTCAACCTTTCAATTCTACTTTACTTGTATACTTTATATCTTGTCATTTCACTTATGTCACTATTTCTCCTCCTAAGTAAAAATCATGGAAAGATTTTCGCCTCCATTCCATTCAAATACATAACCACAACCAAAATTCTCATAACCATTTTTCAATTGTTCAAACACAAAGAAATTCTCAATTATTAAAATCAAGGAAAGCAACACTTTAGAAATTTCCAAAACATTCATAAAATCACCATGTCACACAAATTATCATATTAAATCTCAATAAATCAATCACAATGAATTCAACCAATTTATGCAATTTCTAAAATCATTTCGAAATCAACGAAATTAATCGTTCGAAAAATAATAGTTTAAAAACATTTTTCGCTTTCTTTATTTTTTTGAAAACTCATATATAGCTTATAAATCAAAATGTAAACATGCTACCCACCTCGAATCGATGCTAGAAGCTTGTCCTTGGCTTCATTTGACCATTGCTTCTTTCCTTCTTCCAAATTAAAATTTCCTAAACCATAAATGATAAGTCAATTATATTGCATTTATGTTGGAATTAATTTTAATTGATTTGTGAAAATTATGTTCATAAATTAATGGAATTATGTGTTAAATGTCCACAGGTGGTTGTCAATACCGAAAAGACAAAAATGGATCAAAAAGAGGAAAAATATCACAAGAAATTCGAAAATTTCAGTCTGGACGAAATTCAAAGATTAGGCGTGGGCACGCCTAAAGTCAGAATCCCAAATTTGCAAAAATTTCCAGAAGCTATCTCAAATTAGAACACAACAGCCAAGATCGTGTCAATCTCTAACAAGACGTCTCCTACCTAAATTGGAACACAACCTAATCTGGAAAATATCTAATTAAGATGAGGGGAGAGATTGAATTAAATTAGGAGTGAATGTTAATTGCTGTATATGAATGGAGGCAAAGGTTTTCAAGGGGGTTGTACTTTATCTTCTTAAAGCCTGCCACAAGTTGATTTCTATTTTTCCAGTATTCAATAGAGCCTTCATCGTACTTTCTATTTTATTCTGGAGTTGCCGCAACCTTGTTCGACCGCCTGTCTTCTGATTTTCTTGTTTTTCCTAAGTTGCTCCATGTTGATTTCCTCTTGTTTCTTTCATTATTCAACCAATCATCGCACATCCCCATCTTTGTTCTGCCGCATCTTGATTTCTCCTGGCTTTTCATTATTCAACACTGCTGCACCCTTCTTCTGCCTCTGTCCACGTTCTGGATTCATTCAACAGTATCGTATCTTCTCTTCTCATGCACCTTTGGTTCCTCTTTGCAACGTTTCTAAATTCTCCCAACAGCCAATCATTGCGTTCTCTTTTCCTTTGCTGCAGTAACTGATTTTCTTCTTGATTGTTATTACTACTAGCATCATCGCATATTCTGATTTGTTGGAGGCTGACGCAATTTGCTTTAATTAGTTTTTAAGGGTTTATTTCTTTTGCACTTCTCAAGTTATAGTTTCGTAGATTGAAGACCCTAGGACTGTCGTATTCCGCTTTCTTCTTGTTGTTCATGTGTTCTTTATAATTTCACTTAGGATTTTTATTATTTTCATTAAAAACTAGTTATGGAGACAATTCTTTTTATTACTTCTTTTGATTTCAATTTAATTATGGTTAACTAATTTTCTTATCTTGGTTGAGGAATCCATGTTCCATGTTATTATAGTGAGATATTCTTAATCTTTTTCATGATTATTAACGTACATTGGATAATTTCGGATCTAACTTTTTAATTGGATTTGTTAGTTTCTAGGTGCGCAACTAGGAATTAATTAATTCAACTGCTAGGTTAACAAAATCTG
>JANZLH020000060.1:1447060-1466555 GCA_026770325.2 Erythroxylum fimbriatum
ATAGATGCATAAAATATAAAAAGGAAGTAAAAGGGTTGGAATTAACACATTTTTATGTTTTTGGCAGATTTGACCTTTGTTGCTTTGGGAATTTTTATCTCGAGATCCATAAGGCCAAAAATTATGAAATCTTGTGGGCTTACTCTAGACACATTGAGGCATCTCCAGACCAAGTTTTAGAATTTTATGGGCTAGAATTCGGGAGAAACGAAAATTTGAAGTTGGGCTCACGTCAACACGTTATCAAACTCGCAGCAGACTAGACCCGTACCTATTTTCAGGCCCGTTTCTCATGATCCGACCGTGGGATCAGGCTGAAATGTTTATGCTATATTCTACACATCTTGGGCTACAACATATCAAAAATTCATCCGTTACTCTTTCCTAAATTTAGAGAAACGAATTTTACAAATCGGCCAAGAAAACCAGTTTGCAGTCCAATCCGAGGAAGATGCTTGTCAATCCCAAGTCCTACCCTTTCCAGCCCTTTAACCCTAGTATTTAAGCTTCTCTTAGTTTTGTATTAGACGATTGGTGGTACACTTCTCTCTTGTGCCTACACAAGAACTCTTCTTTTTTCTCTTTGGTTCTATGTACGCAAACAATAGACAAAGGAGGATTCTTATTTTAATTATGCAATGCTAAGGATTTTGGTTTGCAAGGGGGGGTTAGTAGCCTTGTACCTATGTGTTCTATGAGAATTTGAGTTCTATTCGTCATGTACATGCTTAGGCAAAATACGATTTTGGTGATTTCTACATGAAACGAATCATTGTTTTATTCTTTTAATGTGATAAATGCAGTATTCATGTTAAACAATTGAAACAAACTGCTAGTTAATTAAAATCGACCGATCGAAATTAATTAACGTATAGTGGCTAAGGTTTTCGTCAACAAAAACTTATTTTTATTGATTGGAATCTAAAATCATCAAACCTAATAAATTAATTAATTACGACTTTTCAGATTAGTGGATAGGGAAAAACGCTTGATTGATTTCAATCAATTACGTATTTAGTTCATAGATACTTTTATGGTGGACTTCTGCATATTTAGGGTTAGAAATGGACTTTTCTATGACTAACTAATTAAGAACAACAAGAATGAATATTTTGCCTAAGATGAACACGATGTTATCCTTTATCTTGCAATGATTAGAACACATAGTGATCTTAGGTGAAAGCTCATCTTGCAACTGCTTTTATAATTGATTATTTAACTTATTTTCTTTGCAGCTGCCGAATCCTTATCTAATCCTTTGTTTTTATTTATTTTCTTTACAAAAACTCTCTCGGTTTTCTTTTTATTAATTAGTCACATTCGAAAACAATCATTTTCATTAATTTGGCTTGATAGTAGATTAACATAGTCATAAAATAATCTTCACTAATTAGCTGTCAGTTGCATGGCTTTCATGTTAGCTAGGTGTTAGAATTCTAGGTTAGTTAGGTTGTATGTTAGCAACGTAGTGTCTTACGTAGTAGTAACTGAAATAATAAAAAAAGAGAGAAAAATCAATTCATTACTTTTCGGTAAATTAATTTGCCATGTCTAGATTATGTCTAGATTAATGTGTCCTTATATCATACATTGCATGTAGGATAGAGTTTTAACTTTTGCTTAACTAAATTTTTATGTACTGGTCTTCCTATACTAAAATTTTGCACTCTAATTTGCATGCATTTAGCTTTGATATAGGAAGTAGTTATAATTGTGATTTTCGATCTGATCACCATCCACACTCACATAGGAACACACTTAGGTTAGTGGCACTGAATCTTGAGTTGGTTGGATGCTTGAATTCTTTAGATTTTCTAAGCACATATAATCTAGAAGTTTGCTTGTCTTGTCTTTTTAGGTGCTGAATAGAAAAACATTGTTTGAATCATTTTTCTAGTTCTTCGTGAGATCGACCCCATACTCTGTGTTATACTACCAATTATCATTCTTGAGTTTGGGAATTAAATTTGTAGACCCGCAACAACCTAACAGATCTTCACGAAAAGTGATCATCGACTCTCGATTAATGCCTTTCTACAATTTTCTTAAGGCTTAAACACTCTTAATGAGTCAGAGGATCTGTATGCTTACGAATTACATAAACAATTGTAGGAAACCTTAACCTTTATATATAGCTTACATATTGGATTTTTCCATCATAACTTAATGAGTCGAAATTCGGGAAGAAAATGAATCTCGATTAGTGTAGACCAAATCTATATCGAGCTTATGATGAGAAAGCCAGATATGAGTCCGGTTCACACTAATCGGGATCATTTTTTTTTCTAAACTTTGACCCATTAAATTATACCATTTATTGAGTCACTTTATTACCTTTGTCCGAATCAAATTACATAAATTAATCTATAAATTATTGAAAAATTGAAATATATAATTAATAATTATCCAATAGAATAAATTTATCCAAGGGAAAAAAGAAATTAGAGGTTCATGAAGGAATGGTTGGACAAGCAAGAGAAAGGGTCCGTGGTGTACGTAGCATTCGGTAGCGAAGCAAAACCAAGTCAGGAAGAGCTTACTGAAATAACTCTAGGGTTAGAATTATGAGGTTTGCCTTCTTTTGGGTGCTAAGGAAGCGTCGGGGATGTTGTATTATTTTGACTTTGAAGGTTTGGTATTTTTTTTTGACTTTTTTGGCACAATATCTCTCCCATATTGGGAAGAGATGAAGTTGGGAGGAGTTTTTGAAGTTATAAAATAACTCCTCCCCCTCCCTTATCAAATCATCCCAAAATTTGATAAATACTCAAAATTTGTATACACATCAAATTTAGTATTCTCTTCTTAATAAGAGCAGGCTGCCTTAAGTGGTATTCGGAGAAGTAGGCAAAATTGGCCGAATTCCGTTATCAATTTTCGGGTGTGTTCTTTCCTTATCTCTTTTATTTATTCCGCATTTATAGTATTCAATATTGTTTGTTGGGTATATTTGTGGAGTTGTGTTCAATTATTTGGGTGTATTTACTGTTCGTGTGTGTACACGGGTTAGGTTGTGATAAATACACCGTACACGTAATTTCTGTCTAGGAGGCTAGGTTTTAAGTGGGACCGTTTGTGACCCCTCCGCCCTTTCCTAGGATTTTACGTGGAATGGTAATACTGTCTTAGGAATTCGTTCGGTGGTCTTTCCTGAATATTACTGAATCGATTCACTTTACTAGTTGCTTATCTTATAGGGAAAAATTATCCGATTTTTCCAACAATATTGTTATTGAGTTTTAAATCGTTACTGTAATTCTTTTGTAATTTTGTAATTGTAATCGTATTTTATATAATTACACTTACATCGTTCCCAATTACCACAACCGTTTGATGTGGCTGCTATTACTTCAAACGCAAAGCAAGTTTGACCAGTTTGAGTCATAAAATTCTTTCTTGAGCTTATTGGTTTGATACAAAGAAAAATTCTAAGTCGTCATGCTCGAACTGGTTGGTAAAGGTTACGTCGTTTCTTCGTTATAATTACCATGTTGAATAGACCTTGTGGGTTAACGCTTAATGGTGTATGCTCCAAGCGAGTATGGTTGTCTTCTAGGTTCAGAAAGGGACGGCCATGTGTAGAAATCTACTTGGATTTAGGTAACCCTGACGTAGATTCTTAGAACAAGTGGTGGATTATAAAAGTGTTGAAAATGATAGGACAAGTGGGAAAATTGAAATCTTTTGATACCCAGTTGGAGTTAGTGACTGAACGCTTTCCTCTAATGAGGTTGAGAAGGTCAGGTGGGCACTTCTGCTGTTTTTGTAGTATTGTTTGTATATCAGCTCTCAATTAAAAAGTTAATGATCATGGGTATAATGATGAATATGTAGAAAGTTAAAAAAGTGCAAGAACCACACCATTTTCGCGTTTGAATTGAAGCAAGGAACACCAGGGAACAGTGGATAAAGTGTGTGTAGGTATATGCCTGGTAACATGTTAAACGCTAACAAGCAACACAACATGCTTATCAACTTGGTGGTCGAGTCGAGACCCATCATTTAACTGCTTTTGTGGAACCTGAATCTTTCGGTTTAAAAATTGGAAAGCCCCTCTGCTGCTTCTGTGGACTAAAATTTCACCAATCTCAATCTCTCCTTTTTCCAGACAATTACGGAACCTTTAATCCGTACCTTATCATCATCAGCATCAGTGCTATGTGGCTATTCGTGTTGATATAAGACAAAAAAGTCCTAATTCTTCTATTGTTACATTCCTGTTGGCGAGATTGCCATGGGCAATGGCAAGGAAATTCTTACATCACATCGGCAGTGTCTCGCCTTTAGCTGCTGCATTCTGGAGCGTCCATTCAAGACTCTGAATGACTTGGACGTTTAAATATCAACAAGTGATAGTTGACGCGGATTTATCGGAGGTTATTAATATCCTTTCTTCAACGTTTAGACAATCTAAAGAGCTTTCTTTTTTAGTGACAGATATCCAAAATCTCATTCACCGTACGTGGAAAGTGAAGATCCAGCACGTGTATAGGAAAAGAAACCAGTGTGCGGATAGTCTGACATCCCTCACAGCGATATCACGATCCAGAATACATTTTCTGCAAGAACCCCCACACCTCATCAGGATTCAATTTTATCGTAGCTAACACGGTCTTTTGTATCGCAGATCTCTGAGGTAGCTAGGATATTTTGATTTTTCTTGTCCATTGTATCAAAAAAAAAAGTTTTATTTTCATAATTTCATCGTTTAATTGGACCAATGTTTATTGTTTTGCTTCTTGCTACAATCGCACCACCTGATTAACCGCCACAACCGTCACCCATTCGCACCCGCACCGGCGGCTCGCACTGCGAGAAATCTTTACAACTATGTCTTTCCTCGTCAGTACAAACAAATTGTTGCCTATACGTAAAACATTGCTGTCATAAATATAAGTGGGTCCCGCTCCCGTTTTGACTTTTCCGTCGACCATCGCCAACCACTAGATACTGAAACTCTAAACTCTTACCTTGGAAAACACGAGGAGGAGAGAGTGAGATGGAAAACGATCCGTTTCTCGCCCCCCAAACAAGGCCTCAATCACAGCTCCGGCCAATCCTCGAACACCATGATCTCTCTTTCACCACTCTCCCACAATCTCTATCTTCCCCACTTCTCTTTCCCGAGATCCAAGAACACCCAGAACCTCAGACGACTTCTACACCTGCTCCGCACGCCCCTCCGCACAAAAAACCCGGTTCACTTCACCGGTCCAGAACCGCTCCCGCGATGGTGGTAATGCGAGACTTGAAGCAACAAACTTCGCAAGCGCCCAAGCCGCAATCTGAGTCCAACTCCATAATTGGGCAGTCCTTTATTATGCTGTCGATATATCTGGCTTTTGGCGTTGGTATATACTCGTTAAACAGAGAGAAATTTTCTGGTGTAGACACTCATCCCGTCGTTGATGCGCTTTATTTTTGTATAGTGACTATGTGTACTATTGGATACGGGGACATAGCTCCTGTAACACCGGGCACCAAAATCTTTTCTTGCTTTTTTGTGTTGGTGGGGTTTGGGTTCATAGACATATTGCTTAGTGGGGTTGTCAATTACGTACTTGATTTGCAAGAAAGCATGATACTAACTGGGATTCAAATGGGTAAAGACCAAAATGGATTTTCAGCTAAGAATTACATAGTTGATGTGGCAAAAGGGAGGATGAGGATAAGATTGAAGGTTGGGTTGGCTCTTGGAGTGGTGGTCTTGTGCATTGGAATGGGAAGTTTGGTGCTTTACTTTGTGGAGAAACTGGATTGGATTGATGCCGTTTATTTGGCGGTTATGTCGGTTACAACAGTTGGGTACGGAGATCGGGCGTTTAAAACGTTGCAAGGGAGGTTGTTTGCGGCAGTTTGGTTATTGGTTTCCACACTAGCAGTTGCAAGAGCGTTTCTCTACTTGGCTGAGGCCAGGATTGACAAGAGACACAGGAGGATTACTAACTGGGTGCTACACAGGGACATTACTGTTGAGGATTTACTTGCTGCAGATGTCAATAACCATGGTTTCATAAGGTATGTTTAGCCTTTTTCTCAATTGATATTTCAACAAATTGTTTGCCTTGGTAAGTAGTAGCATCTTTTCGACAGCTAAATTCGTCTTCCCAGCTCCAAATAAGTTTGATGGTTTGTAACCTTCACTTTGCCAACCTTGGTCAAAATGTCATATCAGAGCAAAAGTAATAGTAGCTTTATCAAATGTTTTTGTTACAGACATTGAATATCTGATCTTCTTTTCTTGTCTGGCAGTAAATCAGAATACGTGATCTATAAGCTCAAAGAAATGGGGAAGATAGGGGAGAAAGACGTAAGGCAGATCTGCTCACAATTCAGCAAGCTTGATCCTAACAACTTGGGAAAGATAACACTGCCTGATCTTTTGGAGAATCGCTTGTGACATCCCACGCGTCTCCCTCCCATATCCAATCATTTATTGTATAGTTGGAGAAAGCTAAAATCCAAGGCCACGGGGCTGCAACTGCTTTTCTTCAGCCCGAAATGTTGCGTTTTATGTATACAAATTAAGACGACCTCTGGCAAAACAAGATTGGGGATTCGTCACGGCAGGCTCGTTAGCAATTGATAGTTACAGTTATCATAATTCTTTGAGTTTTTGTCAGTGAACAAGCAACCCCAGGGTAGACAGGGCAGTGAAAAACACGAAGACAGGTTGTTTTTCGTTTGAGGCCCTGTCTTAAAGGGGATAGTCTAGACTAGAATGTCAAAAGTGAAGGCTCTATGTACAAGTCAGAGGTGGTAAGAATGCCAAGCTGTTACTAACTTTCACACATTTTGTCAATAGAAATTGTTTGGTGGCCTAGAGTTACGCAAGCAAGTCCAGCCGTCTGAACCTCATAAGTTGTATGCTTGGGATTAATGGACCGTAGTGTAGTATTGGACCACGATATTAATGAGATTTTAATTACTCACTGTTTAATAGTCCGTGATTGGGCTGGTGTCATTTAGGAAGTGGGAACTCAAAAGGGCAAAAGTACAAAAGATAAAACAACCCTGGCCAGTTTGGTTGGATGTCTCTTTCAAATATTACGGTGTCAATTTCAGTCATTTATTTACGTGGGTCTTGCATGAATCCTGCGTAGGTCTCGCAAAAGTTAAAACAACCTGGCCAGTTTGGTTGGGTGTCTCTCTCAAATATTATGGTGTCAATCTCAGTCATTTATTTATGTAGGTCCTGCATAGATCTCGCGTAGGTCCCGTAAAATAAATAGCTAAAATTTAATGAGACAAAATAAGACAGAGTAATATTGAACAGAAGACCTGAATTCCTCTCAAACGCAGCCACAAATAAGTACTTTAGACCTATCTATGCTACCAATGTAACATGTTGTACCTAGCTAACAATATAATAATGTTTGCAGAGTTTTCCTAAAATAAGAACTCTTAGGTTTGAATCTGCCATTATTTCTAAATATTAAGAAGTATTATGTTAAGAAAATTTAATAATTTCGATAAATTATTTAATTTGCTATATCAATTTATGCTGATTGGCATCCGCAATAAGTCGTTGATAGGAACTTTAGCTTTTTAAGTAACCATCATATGGAGGTCTGGAATTGTACTGTATGTCTCGGAGGACCCATTCAGGGGTTGAGCAGTTGACGTCAAAGGGTATCTTTTATTTATTTTAATAAATTAAGATTTAATAACAGAAAACTAAAATAAGTAGTTATTACCGAAAATAGGTATTCTTTACCGTCTGTATCCCTAGTTGCTGAAAAGAATGAGCTTTATCTCGAAATTTGGAGCTTGGCTTATGTCGGCAACTACCCAATACACTACCTGCACCATTAACACCCATCTTTAAGCACTAACCCAAAGCTACAATCATTGAAAATGGATTAAGCAAAATGACAACTCCGCACCACTAGTTCCATAACAATGTGGTTCTTGCATGACCTAGACAAGACCTTAGGCTGATGGGACGCGTCATTCATTGTTTTTTCTCTTCTCTTTGATTTGATTCAAACACTAATCATTGGGTCATAGTCATAATACCCGCAACCTAAACATTATTATTATGTCCCCGGAATCAATAACTCAATTTGCCAAATGCCCATTGATTCCAAGAACCAACTCGCTTATGTAGAACTGGGAACATTCCACCAATTTTCATTTTCGTCCGTCCTTTCATTTGACTTTTGCTCCACACCATAAAAGTAGAGTATATTCTTCAGAGCTACGGAAAACAAAAAAGGATGATTGTTGCCCATGAGTCAGCTTCTACTGCGTTAAGAGCTATCTTCATCAAAGGTAAACACAAGCACAATCAATCGAAATAAAAGACGAAACTAAAAAGAGAAACGTATGAACCAAGCTGATGTAGAGGCAAGCGAACAGCAGATTGTCGGCGCTTCTCTGCTCCGCCACTCCTGGGGCATTTTGTGGATGCCAGTTCAGTTGTGTGTGATGGGTGGGAATAGACAGCGTTTTTGTTTTCTTTGTTTTTTGTTTTGTTTACAAGGAAGATAAAACAGAAATTAAAACAAGCTAACTAATGCAGGATCTGTAGTACAAAGTTCTCTGTTGATCTCGATACATGAGCTCCATAATTGTCCACGGAGGCTCACGGAGAAAATGTAGACCAGGAGTGACAACGGCTGCTATTAAGGCCAGTTTGTTTGCAGATTAGTTGCCTTCGCAAAGAACGTGTTGAAAAATCACTTCCCACTCGTGTCGGAGTAATCCACAAATACTTGACACCAAAAAATTATCATTAGGAAAAACAGTAGTAGAAGAGGACAGAATGATTATAACCTCAAGGGAGTCCACTTCTACAATGATTCGTCGATAACCCATAGTCCAAGCCAGGATGAGTCCTGAGTGAACACCACAAAGCTCTGCAGTTAACAGCGAGCCATGTCCAATGTGGTGGAAGAAGAATAATTCCCCCGGCACTAGCAGTGTCTGTCCCTTGTTTTACTGCGTCATCAGTATTTAACTTGGCCCAATCTGCAGGCGGTTTCTTCCATCCAACAAGCCTCCCCATAGGTAAGCCTATAGAGGGTAGCACATAACTTTCCATTATCCTTACCCGAAAGATCCAGTCCACGTACTCCATAACTGGCCGAGTGCCGTCTGCTGGCTAGGCAAAGTCAGGTTCAAAAATACTTTTATTTCGCCAATGCCATAAAAACCAGAAGGCAACGTCGAAAATAGGTGCCCAGGCTATCTGCTGCATCTGAACATGCCTCGTGAGGTTTGATTGTACCCACGACTCTTGTTCTTGATGGAAAAAATCTGGACCCACCAGAGCGGGGGGGGAGGGAGGGGGAAGTTTCCTAGAAAGTTTTACCTGGGGACAATCTCTCATGACATGAAGAGAGGATTCTTCCCGGCCACAAAAGTGGCAGCTACTATCCGTAGTGAGGTGGCGAACCATTCTTTGACGATTGGTCAGCAGCTTTCCTTTAGTCATTAACCACAAGAAAGTCCGTATACGTTGGGGCCCTGGCCATTTCCAAATGAGATCCCAGAGATGATTTGACTCCTCGGTGGTAAGCCCTGCCAATAAACTGTAGGCTGACTCCACCGAGAACCAGCCATGTGGAGTTAGTCCCCATTGTACTGTATCTTCAGTCGTACTATCAGCAAAAGTGGGGACTCCCACAATATCCAAACAAACATTGGAGGGGAGGTAATGTTGGAATAGATTCCACCTCCAAGAACGGTCCTCATTCTTGAAGTCCGCAATAGTAGCGTATAGGATACTTTCGGGAATAGGGGAGACCGCCACATAGAGGAGAGGTCCCCAGTCTTGTAACCAATTATCCCACCAGAATAGAATTCGCAGGCCATTTCCTTGGGTCTATTTTAAACCGTGGCGAACGACATGCCAAGTTGTAGAGAAGCCCCGCCAAACGCTCGAAGCTCCGGGCCATGATAGTAAGGGAAATATGATATGGGTCTAAGCAGTATTTAGCTCGTATGATCCTGACCCATAAAGCTTGGAGCTGGGTAATCACTGCCCAGCCCAACTTAGCCAATAAAGCGTCATTAGATGGGCAAATACATTTTATGCCTAGTCCCCTAGCTTTTTTGGGCTTATAAACCGTTTCCCAATTAGCCAAATGCATTTTTCGGTGATCTTCCCTAGAGCTCCAAACAAAATCTCGCATGATGCGTTCCAAGTCATCACATAATTGCTGCGGGAGACGAACAGTTTGCATCGTAAAGGTGGGCAGCACTGAGATCACAGACTGGGTAAGCGTAATTCGGTCGGCGAGCGATAGAACGCCTGCCCTCCATCCTGCTAGTTTTTTGTGAGCTTTATTAAGGATATATTGGTACGTTTTCCTAGATGTCCTCTCATGTAACGGCGGGACTCCTAGATATTTCCCAAGGTTAATGGTACTAGCAATGTGGAGGTCGTGCCTGAGCTTACGCGTAAGGGAGGGGGGAACATTCTTGGAGAAGTAGATCCGAGTTTTGTCAGTATTCACTTGTTGGCCTGAAGCTAGACAAAACTCTTCCAATGTGTGAGCAATGACTTGGGTTTGAGTACTCGTAGCTTCCCCAAAGAGAGCTAGGTCATCTGCAAAGAAAAGGTGGGATAACGGAGGCCCAGTAGGGCTCAACTTAATCAGAGACCATAGGCCTTTTTCCACCTTTCGCGTGATAAGTAGACCGAGTCTTGCCATGCAAAGAACAAAAAGATAGGGTGAGAGGGGGTCCTCTTGTCTGATACCTCTAGAGGGGCTAAAGGGTTCAGAGACTTTGTCTTGCCATGTGACTCGTAAGGTTGCCGTCGTAAAACACTTCATGATGAACGAGATTAAACAGTCGGGAAGTCCAATATCCTGTAACGTATTTTAGATAAAGTCCCATTGAAGCCGGTCATAGGCTTTTTCTAGGTCCACCTTGAGTGCCAGAAATCCAGTCTTCCCCTTCTTCTTACGCATAGAATGAATGACTTCCTAGACGATGATAATATTATCCGTTATTTGTCTTCCAGGAACAAAACTACTTTGGGGCGCCTGAACTAGCCAATCCATATGGGGTTTGAATCGATTAATAATAACTTTGGAAATGATCTTGTATAGCACATTGCAGAGGCTTATTGGGTGGAAATGTGTCATAGTCCGTGGGGATGGTACTTTGGGAATTAGGACCAGAGTGGTTTGATTTAAATCATGTTCCCATCTCTCCAGCCTGAAGACTTCATGCACGTACTCTATCACCTTCGACCCGACTTGTCCCCATTGTTTCTGAAAAAATGGGGCGTTGAATCCATCTACTCCAGGAGCTTTGTTGGGGTTCATATCGAAAACAACTGCCCTGATTTTGAAATCTTGGATAAGCTAATTTAAATCCTGAAGACGGGCATCCGAGAGCGGAGGAGAAACTCCAGAGCTCGGGTAGCAAGGGATGGGTCCTGCTTCTTGGGTATACAGGTGAACAAAATAATCCCTGGCTAACTTGCACAGTTGAACGGGATCAGAGATTTGATTTCCCTAGGAGTCAATAAGACTCTTGATCTGCAATTTCTTTCACTTGGAGAGGGTGAGGGTATGATAGTACTTGGTATTCCGGTCCCCTTTCGAGATCCAACCACATCGGGCTTTTTGGTGCGAAAATATTTCCTTCTCGCATAAAACCTGCATCAGTTCCCTACTAAGTTTTTCCTCCAGTTCTAAGAGCGAGGCCAAAGGTTCCCCTATCATTGCCCTCTGAATACCTTGTAGGTGCGCTAATAGGTGTTTTTTCCGTTGAAAAATATTCCTAAATCTGAGCGATTCCAACTCATGAGTTGCTCAGAGAAAAGGGCTAATAATTTGCTCATCGTCTCTTCAACTGGGAGCCAATGCGATGCGACTACCTTAACAAACCCGGGATGCGTGAGCCAATCATTTTGAAATCGAAAAATAGGTAGTCGATGGAGTCGCGGAGGCAGCCTTTGAAGCTGGACAAGCATACCTCGATGGTCCAACCAAGGAAAGGTAAAAGTAATATAAGAGAGCAAAAATAGGTGGTTGAGGTTTCGTTGAGTAGACGTTATTGCCAATTACTTTATTTGTTCTGCTTCTTCTTTTTTTTTTTTGAACACCCTACTTACAAGAGGGGCTAGCAGGGAATCGAACCTGAGACCTAATTGAAATCAAGCCTCGCTCTCAACCATCGAGCCACACCCCTTGAGGGTATTTGTTCTGCTTCTTAATTTATATAAACTTGGCACTTGCTATTTTTCTAATTGCATTACACGTTTTTTGTTCTGGATTTAATGTCAGAGTAGTTTATCTTAAACGAATAATCTTTTCAGACTCGTAACAAAATGTGGTTCAGTGGTTGATATGAAATATAGAGAACTACGCAACAAAATGTGGTTAAGTGGTTGATATGAAATATAGAGAACTACACATTACAACTCATAATGCACTGATGACATAATTTGCTAAATCCCTTAATCCAAGGAATTCTTACTTCACCTCAAGATTAGCTACAAGGGATAAAGTAGACAACAGGCGGTTCTTTTGTTTCTCTTTTTGACCAAAGTGTCCAACCAACTACCGTGTGGTCCCTTACTCACCAAATAGATTGCAACTTTAAGTGGAAGTCAAACACACAGCCAAACAACTACAGCTGTGAAAAATCAGGTGAACGCCTATTTCCTTTGCTACCCTTTGGCACTTTACAGCCATAGGCGGGACAGTAACAGAAGTTTCCCAAGAGCCAGAAAAAAGAAGAAAACAACAAGGCATTGGATTAACTCAAATATCAGTTAGTAAGTATATCACTTTGGTTTCTTTCTCACACGAGAGTTGAAAGGCACTTTATGCTCTTATGAATCTTTGGCCTTAATAATTATAAACTTGAGAAAAAGGTTAAAACAACCGGCTGAGGTTAAAACCTATCCCATGAATCCCACCTCTGCTTATGAAGTTATAAGTAGCCGCTTCCCAGTTTTGTTTACGGAGCACTGAAAAACAGAGTTACCTTTGTGAGTCACAATGGATATCCAATTGAAGCATGCCGTGTTTCTATTTGTAAATGTGATCATTTTGTGTGCCTCTGTAGCTCGCGGGAAGCAATATACTTCAGCAGTGGGAGACCCTGGCATGAGAAGAGATGGTTTGAGAGTGGGCTTTGAAGCTTGGAACTTCTGCAATGAAGTTGGTAAAGAAGCTTCTGGCATGGGTAGCCCGAGAGCTGCAGATTGCTTTGATCTATCAAGTAAGCACAACCACCATAGAAGAAAACAAGATAGACTGTTAAAGAGTGGGTCTTTCCTTTTCAAGTTTCGTTCTTTTCAGTTCTTCTCCTGCATCTGACTCATTATCTTGATTACTGTTCAACGAACTTGATAGTTATCTGACATTTGTTTGGTACAATGGTCTAAATGTATGCCCCTTTTCTTTCATTTGGTATGCTTATCTTTGTTGAAAGATAGTTCTTTGTGCTTAAAATGTTTCTTATTGTGGCATAGGTCCTGTGGTGAAACACAAGGTAACAGAAGCTGATAACAAGCTTGGTGTAGGCAAACGATTCCCAGGTTTGGAACCAAATGCTTTAAACAATCCAGACCTTTATGCAGTGCAAAAGGAGCAATATTTGGGTTCTTTATGTGAGGTTGCTGATGAGCCAAAACCATGGCAATTTTGGATGGTTATGCTTAAAAATGGCAACTATGATTCAATGTCTGGTTTGTGTCCTCAAAATGGGAAAAAAGTTCCACCATTTAGCCGAAATAGGTTTCCTTGCTTTGGAGATGGGTGTATGAATCAACCTTTACTCTATCATCATCCAACAGGGCTTTTAGGTGGTGACACGTTAATGGGAAGTTTCAATGGTACTTATGATTTAGGATCTGATATTGGAAGAGTTTTGGGTGGAATATCTTTCTATGAGGTAGCTTGGGTGAAAAGAGTTGGTAAGGGGAGTTGGATCTTTAACCACAAGCTCAGGACTTCGAAGAACTATCCATGGTTAATGCTGTACCTCAGAGCTGACGCAACCAAAGGTTTCTCTGGCGGGTATCACTACGATACAAGAGGAATGCTCAAAATCGTAAGTACGAAATATTTTTAATGTTAGCTTTTCGAATCAATTCCAAATTATTTCATTTCTTTACCTATTTTAGCCAATCTGGCAGCATTTGTCTGCCTCTTTTTTTTGTTCTATAGTCTTAACTGCAACAGATCTTCTAATTGAGAAAGAGTAATGTGCAGGCCTTCTTTTCTTTGTCTTAATGACGACTCAATGATTTCTGAGAGCTCAAGGCAAGTTAGTGATTGGGTAGCTAATTAATAATTATTCTTTTTTCTGGAGTAACTTATCAGTTGAGGCAAAGCATTATCAAACACATACTTTTCTTAATTGACATGATAGGGACTACGTCCAGGAGATTATTGCATTATCCTTGAACAACTCCCCCTTCTGAATAAGAAAAAAGAAATAGTTCATCATTGCTCCCTCCGCCTTGTTTGTTTTTGATTTGACAAGTCATCTTTGCCGGTTTCCATTTGAAAACAAACCAATGGCTATATTTTACATTGAAGCTCCAGTTAGGCTTTGCTCTACTATCCTGCGAGAAACTTGGAAGGATATATCAGATTTTTGATCACCATTAAGTACTTTTCTTCCATAAATCAAGAACTGAAAGCCAGATCAGTTCCTAATCAGATTAAGACTAGTGAACCTGCTATTGTTCTTATTCCAATTCTTGGAAAATATCTGTGTATAAAAGTACTTGGTCTACGTGTGGATATATTTTAAACGTTTGTGTTGATCATCATTTAATGTATATTCACTACACAATGTATGTGACGTCAATTTGCATATCGCACTGGATAAATCTTGAGCCATTAGATTAGAGTGCTTTCCCCTTATTGCACTATTCCTGCTTAATAACAGCCACTCATTAATGGTCTTTCAGCTTCCAGAATCACCTAATTTCAAGGTTAGACTGACTTTGGATATCAAAAAAGGGGGAGGTCCCAAGAGCCAGTTTTATTTGACAGATATTGGGAGCTGCTGGAAGAACAATGGTGCTTCTTGTGATGGAGATGTGCTTACTGATGTAACCAGATACAGCGAGATGATCATTAATCCTGAAACTCCGGCTTGGTGCAGTGCTACAAGTTTAGGGAACTGCCCACCATACCACATTACTCCAAACGATAAAAAAATTTACAGAAATGATACAGCCCACTTCCCATATGGAGCGTATCACTACTATTGTGCTCCAGGGAATGCTCAGTTTTTAGAGCAACCTGTTAGTACTTGCGATCCTTACAGCAATCCTCAGGCACAAGAGTTAGTTCAGTTGCTGCCTCATCCTATCTGGTCTGAATATGGATATCCGACCAAACAAGGCGATGGTTGGGTGGGTGATGCCAGAACCTGGGAGCTGGATGTTGGGGAGCTATCTAGTAGGCTATATTTCTATCAGGTTAGTTAATTTAACAAGCCTCTTATAAAAGGACTTGTAAATCTGGGTAAGATGGGTACCTATACTTGAATTGTTTCTTCTCTGACAGGATCCAGGTACCGCTCCTGCTCCAAGAATTTGGACATCCATTGATACGGGTACCGAAATTTTCATTAGCAACAAGAGTGAAGAAGCAGAGTGGACAGTTAGTGATTTCGACGTTATCCTAACTTAGTTCAAAGTTACATACTTTTCTGTCTTCTACTTCCTCAGATATGTTCAAAGTTGAGAAAATGAATCAATAGTCAGCGAGACTGAAATACAGAGGATGGAACTTGCCAAGAAGCCCGCAAGGGCAGGCGTTCTAGTCCTAGAGTCAGCATTGTGTAATCCAATTTTCTTCTCATAGATCAATGATTAATGAGTTTGAGGTTGAAAGCTGAAAGTATAACATCGTAAGTTTTCTACTATAACTTGATACCACATAAACAATGATATTATTGAAGGATTCTCAGGTGTTTCCTCTGATGTACAGAGATTTGAGCAAACTATAATAAAAGTAAAAGGTAGGAACATCTGCTTATGGATTGGTCATATAATGCAAATATCCTCCATGAAACTGTCCTGTCATGTGGATGAGCACATCTTACTTTACCAAATTTACCTTCTCAAGATCAATTAAAGGAGGGAGCTTCACGGGACCTCGGGTAACAGGAGAGTGAACTTTCCACCCAATTGCTTCTGAACCTGTTTTTTTGTAGAGCAGCTCTTTTGCTCTCATAACTCTATTTCTCCTATGCTCAAATATTTTCATTCATCTAATTTATTGCAATGAATGGATGGATGAGCTTGGGAATAAGGGGGAATAAAGCAGTGGGAATAGAGATCTGTTCTCGTTCCTTTGACAACAAACTCACGCCAATTGGCTCTTCACAGCTTGCAAAAAAGATGGGTGTGGAGCTAACGGTAGTCGGTAGCGCATTGATGCGTTCTGGCTTTCCAACTGAATTCAGTTAAAAGTTCTGCCGGCCTGGCCTCATCAAAACCCCATAGCTACCTCGTTAGTGGGGCGTTGACCACAACTTGGCAAGATGCGTTCATCGACTCATCTTTATCTCTGAGCTTATGAGTTGGAATGAACATGAATCTCAGTCAAATAGAAGGGCCAATTAGTGGATAAGCTTCCAAAGTTCCAGGAGAAAAGCAATTCTTAAAACCGCCGTAAAAATTTAGACTAATAATTCCATTATAATGAAACATCTATGGACCACAAATTGAAAAATGACCTGATGAGACCTTCAAACTATCTGACAATTACTAGATTCGTCCATGAGTATCAATTACCCAGAAAGGTTTATTCACACGATAATTTGACCTACACTAGATTTTTACGTCATGAATCGTTGCCTGTGATCTTTTGCACGTCCTGTGTAGCTATTCTCTACTTTGTTTCCTCACATGGGATTGGTTGGGTGGTTCAGTTTAGTATTCATTACACTTTTGGTTGTTTGAGGTTGGGCGCAACTCCCAATGACGTGTCATCACCGTATCTTTGTTTCGCAGGTTATGTCGTGTAAAGAACCTAACATGTCTCATCAGACACCTATTCAGAGATGAAATTTGATCAGACATTAAGGTCAAATAATGAGGTATGATTTTACCCATTAATGAGGAATGTGACTAGGAAATATGCAGGGAGATAGAGTTGGTATTTAAACGTTGTGTATCAATTTACAGTTTTACAAATGAGGCACGATTCTCTTCGGAATTGATAGTTAGACGCACTATAAGGAGTGTTTACATGCTGTGTTCTAAAACATCATAGAAGAGTAGTTAGTAAATTGGTGTGGTAGCCCAAAGAATTTGATGGTACGTGTGATCTAAACCCTTTTGCCATTTCTATTATAAATAGGTCCCAGAAAGAGCATAGGCCCAAACAAGCAGAAAATTTAAAGATGCGAAACGTGTGATCAGGATTGTTATTTGGTGACATGAAACGGATATTGTGAGTGAAGGGAACTTGGAGGGACAGACAAAGAGCATGGATGGAGATATTAGGAGATATTTTCTGCTTTGGTTCTACCACTGCACTGTCTCTTTCCTCCCTCCTATTCCTTCATGGATTATATTCTTCTCCTTTTCTTCAACTATCAGAAGGAATCCTTTTTACATAGGAGTGGAGAGGTCTTAATTGTGTCATTGGATTAAAATGAGTATATATTATAAATCTTAACCTTTTAAAGAATTGAAGATAAGTTTAAAGATTTGCTTAAAAGTCATTTTCTTTTGTCTAAAGGTGCGGCGACTATGGCATCCTCCATTTCTGAAGCCACGGGTATGATGTCGAAAGATCCCCCACTACTTTACCTTGGGCTATCTATATCTACTAAAAGGCTCTCCTATGCTGATTGTCGCCCCCTCTTAGAGAAGATTCAGAAAAGGATTAAATCTTGGGTGAACAAATCTCTGTCTTATGCGGGTAAACTTCAGCTTATTAAATCCGTCCTTAATTCCTTTCATGTATACTGGAGCTCTCATATTTTCTTATCGCAAGGCATCATCAAAGAAATTGAGAGGCTTCTCAGAACCTTCTTTTGGAGCCATTCAAATGGTAACCGCAGCGCCTCCAAAGTGAAATGATCTGATCTCTGCTATCCTAAGGTGGAAGGAGGTTTGAATATTCGTTCCATTAAAACTACTAATTGCTCTTTGATTCTTAAACGTCTATGGTGGATACTGGAGGATAAAAAAACCTTGTGGATCCAATGGTTGCACACTTATTTTCTAAAAGGACATTCCATATAGGCTCTTCAGCCGAAAGCCAATTTCTCTTTTTTCCTCAACCAACTTTTGAAGTTAAGAGACGATATTCTCTTAGAGACTTCTTGTGTTATCAAAGATGGACGTCTGGTCTCTCTGTAGTATGACAATTGGGCTAGTCGCGGTCCCTTAATCTTTCAGGTAAATCCCTCAAGAGCCTCTCCCTTATTCCCTCTAAAAACACGTATGATATCATTCATTGATGGGAACTCGTGGAAATTCCTAAGAAGTTTGAGCCATCTTCAACCTAGCTATTCCCCATCTCCTCAAGAATCTGACACCTTCTTTTGGAAGGGGACTTCACTAAAAAAAACTGACTAATCGCTTCATTTACGACAACTTGTGTCAACGCCGACCCCCTGTTCCTTGGGCAGCCACAGTATGGAGCAATCTTTTAACGCCCTGGATCTGCTTCATTTTCTAGTTAGCTATTCAGAATAAGTTATCCATTGCTGACCGTATTCCTTACGTGCACTTGGATCCTTCTTGCCCAATGTGTTCCCTTCAGATGGAATCTTGTTATCATCTTTTCTTCGTTTGCCCCTTCAACTACTCTATTTGGAGAACTGTTTGTGACTTATGCTGTTGGACTGATCCTGGGTCTGAGCTTCTGAATATCACTAGCTATCTTTCCTCACTTGCAGGTTCCAACAAATCTGTGCAAATTATTATCTTAGGGATCTGTTTATACTCGCTTTGGAGAGAAAGGAACATTCGACGCTTCCAGAGTTCATCTTCTACGAGAGAGAGTTTGATCTTCTTAATTATGTCTGAAGTTCGGGCGATTGTTTTGACAAAGAAAGTTACTTGTAGCTCTACTATTTGTCATGCCTTTATGGCTATAGCCGATAGATGGATCTGCCTTGGTCGGTAGTTGTTTAATTTCCACTTTTTCTTTGTCTTAGGCTATTATTGCTGTACTAGGTGACTTGTTTCTTGTTAGCTTTCTTATTGTGTTGTATATAGAGGGTTTTCCCCTATTGATGACCTTGTAAATTTTCTCTTCTTTAATTATTTTATTTCTTTTTTTCAAAAATATTGTTTTAAATTTATAGAAAATTGTTTATTGTTTCCGTGGTAATATTTTAATCTACGTTATTTGTCGATTTATGGAATAATGATCCTTTATAATAATAAGTCAGAAATTGTCAAAGGCTGTAGGGCTATTGTCCTTAGCATGACTGTTTGTGTTTTTAATTATACCCTCAAGACTTAGTGGGACCATAATTGTGTTTTGGTGTTGAACATCAAATCGTTATTTACATGCATTCATTGAAGGTTGACCAG
>JANZLH020000061.1:67724-78960 GCA_026770325.2 Erythroxylum fimbriatum
ATCACATTAAAGAGTTGAACTAACCATATAATACTGACAACTTGTAACCGTTTCCATACCTCTATAGGGATCTCGTCTGGCCCTATGGCCCTACCGCTCCCCCATCCCTCTCAACACCTTTGTAATTTCACCCCTTGTAATCCTTACTCATGCGTACCTGTCATGAACATGCCCCGTCACAGAGGATTCTCCTAACTCTACGTTGCCCACTATCTCTTCGTTATACAGGCCATGAAAGTACCTCTGCCATCTCCTCTTGATGTCTTGGGTCTTTGTGAGTACCTGGCCTGCTTCATCACGTATACAACAAACTTGGTTGAAATCATACGTCTCACTTGCCCTATCTCGTGCTAGCTTGAAAATCTTATGTGCTCCCCTTAACGTATCTAAGTCCCTGTACATAGTTTCATATTCCTCCCCTCTAGCCACTACGATAGTTGTCTTAGCCTTTCGTTTGGCCACTCTATACCTTGCTATGTTAATTTCCCTCTCCTCCTCCGTTGAACTAGCTAAAAGCTCTTTATAGGCTCTCTTCTTTGCCTTAACCGTCCCTTGGACCTCGTCCGACCACCACCAACCTTCCATCCGCCCTCCTCCTTTCCCTTTGGATATCCCTCTTAATTTATCTTTAATTCTCAAATTAAATAATTCATAATCATAAATCATGATTGACATCTAGCAACATGTCATGATTACCCAAATATCAAGAATGTCAAAGTAATTGAGTTAACCTGTCCATGCATGGCTATAATGTATAATTTAATCATTTCATCATTCAATATTATAATTGGACAGAGTATGGATACAGTGTCTACTCTTATCATCCAATCATGTTCGTTCTTGCTAATTAGTAATTGATTTATAATTGAAATTTGAAAACTCTTTTTCAAATATCAATTCACTCTAGCCATAGAATTTCATAAATCATTACTAATCAAGAAAAGTAGAATATTCTTTCTAATTTCTTTAGAGTGACGAATCCTATATTGACTTACTCAACTATCTACATAAGGTTTATACTATTTCCAATTACTACTAACGAAATTATCCTATGACGATTCATAAGTAGCATCAAAACACAGTAATTTCCATAGTAGATATCTTGGTAATCTCAAGTATGAGGATCAATTATACAATCATCATTATGAGATAATCCATAGACACGTAAGTAATATTCCATTAGGAATTCTCATAATCTGGTCAGTTCAGTGATTTATTATCTAATAATCACCCGCACATTAGTTTAAGTATCTCTATACTTTAATTTATTAGATCAATTACTTTCTTCATAAGAAAGAAGGAAAATGTGTTCTAACTTTACCGTTTTAATAATATCCAGTCTTGATGAAACTACAACTAGGAACATTTAGGAATAACACTTAAGTGTAAATTGAATATCATAATTATAATCTCATCATAATTTCAATTACACAGTAATTATTTCAAGGATTTTATCTTTAGTTTTAAAATATAAATTATTAATTAAATTAATACATAAAGATAAATAAAACTTTTTTATTAATTTAAAATAATATCATACATTAATATGCATCCAATTAATTGACTACAAAGACATAAACTAACACAGCTTTGTTGCAATGTCTACTCATTTGGTTATTCTTCTTGTATTTTGTTCATTGAGTACTATGTCATCTGCATCCAAGCTGACAGTAGGTTTCTACAAGTCTTCTTGTCCGCCAGCAGAAGCAGTTGTGAGGCAAATAGTGAACAAATATATCTCTCGCAATCCTGGGCATAGGAGCTGGCATCATCAGGATGCATTTTTGCTTCGTCAGGGTATATATCTTTACCTTTATACATATGGACCCCAACTACGTGGTCAACTATTACTTAACTAGCTAGTACCGTAACACTTAAAGGTTAAACATGTAGTGGTTGCAGTAAACCAATTTTAGAATCGAGTCAAAGGAAGCGAAATAAAAAGAACTAAGTTTCACAGTATGAATTATGATTCATACTTTAGTGTATTCAAATTCGTTTTGAATAATCATATAAGTTTTGTCGCAAATGCATTAATCAATCATATAGCAATGTTTAACGAGATTTTTAAAAATGATTTTTAATACTACAATATATTTTCAATAGTTTTAAACAATAAAATTATTTTTTGAAATGGATATGTACGGTTAAATCTAAATTGTCATATACTATAATTGAGTCTAGATCCTTTGTCCAATATTATGGTGTCATATTGTATCCAATAAACCTCAGCCATTTATTTATGTGAGTTTCACATAGGCTCACGTAGGTTCCGTAAAATAAATGACTGAGATTCTATTAGACAGAATAAAACAGAGTAATATTAAACAGAAGATCTGAAATATTAAACAGAGTAATTAAACAGAATATCTGAAATCGCTATAACTGCTAATTGAAGCCGGCAACTCAACTCCTGGTGATATTTAGAAGTGCCTGGCCTTAAACACAATAAAACAAGGCCGTACTACTCGAGTTACGGTTTTCCTTTGTTTCGATATTCCACGCATTTTGGAACGAATATCATGTATGTACTTTGTCCTTGATGAAATAATGTAGAGAATCCGCCATTACACGCGACGAAACGGTGCCAGTCAATTTTCAGAGATGAAGTTGACGTATTGGCAAGACCGCAACTTCATCAAACTTCTTCATATAAGTTGGGCCATGGCCGACCCCCAAAAACCTTTGACATAAGTTGTGAAGATTCATAGTTGTCTCATCCCTCTGTCCGTTTCTACATTGGAAGCTGTCAGCTTGTAACAAAGTCAAATAAAGACAACCAGAGTTCCATCTATATTACTAACATTTGGAAGTAACGCCAATTTCTAATCTCCTTCAAGGTTTGAAGAAAAACGAACCTTAAAAGAAATTTAATTAAAGATTAAACTGAATTGAAGGACAAATGTTAAGTTTAATGGTAAACGGATATACCATAAAGTTTTAATTTTAAATTGACGGTGGGGAACAGACCAATAGGGGTTAAAGAAAGTTGATGATCTGAAAGCCAGATAATGATTTACTAATCATTGAATTTCCTAAATGGTATGCCTAAGTCAGAGGAAGAACACTTCAACCTGGGTCTACAGCTACTTACACGCGTTTCTGCTCCATGTAATACCAACTCCACTTTCTTCTACGAAACATATTCATATGTTTCTCCACCTATTAATACCACCTCAAATTCAGCAACCTCTTCACCTCTCATCCTCCATTTCCTTAGCTAAGACACATCGATATACACAGCTAGTCACTTTTGAGCTAGTCTCTTATTAGTTTTAAGTTCCCACTACTGCTAATCCAACTTTGCTGCAATGTCGACTCTATTTGTTATTTTCCTTTTATTTTGTTCAGTGACTACTATGTCATCTGCATCCAAGCTGACGGTAGGTTTCTACAAGTCTTCTTGTCCATCAGCAGAAGCAATTGTGAGACAAACAGTGAACAAACATATCTCTCGCAATCCTGGCATAGGAGCTGGCATCATCAGGATGCATTTTCATGATTGCTTTGTCAGGGTATATATCTCACGATGCTAACTAGCTAGTACTGTAATCCTCTAGTAATCAGCACTGTTTTTGGGTAACTAGATTGACTTATGGTGTTGCTTGTTTTACAGGGTTGTGATGCTTCTGTGCTACTAGACTCCACACCAGGCAATCCATCAGAGAGAACCCATCCAGCAAACGATCCGAGCTTGCGAGGTTTCGAGGTCATTAATGAAGCCAAGGCAAGACTTGAAGTTACTTGCCCCAGTACAGTTTCATGTGCCGACATTATTGCTTTCGCAGCCCGTGACAGTTCCTGTCAACTTGGACGAATAGATTACGCTGTGCCCGCGGGACGCCGAGACGGTCGTGTCTCCATTAGCGACGAAGTCTCACAAAATCTGCCACCCCCCTCCTTCAATGCACAGCAACTCATTGAAAACTTCGCCCGAAAGGGATTGTCTGCAGATGATATGGTGACACTATCAGGAGCACACTCCATTGGCGTCTCTCGCTGCTCTTCATTTTCTAACCGTCTCTATTCCTTCAACAGCACTCATGCACAAGACCCGTCTTTGGACCCTAGCTACGCAGGTTTTCTTAAAACTCTATGCCCATCACCAAACAGCAATAGCGGTACACTCATTCAACTTGACTCGACCCCAACTCGTTTAGATAACAGATACTACGTGGAGCTGACTAAGAAGCGGGGACTGCTATCTTCTGACCAGACATTGTTTGACAGCGCCTCTACACAACAGATGGTGATCAACGATGCCAGCAATGCTGCAACTTGGGCTGCGAAGTACGCTCGTGCGATGGTGCACATGGGTTCCATTGATGTTCTTACTGGAACTCAAGGTGAAATCAGGACGCGATGCAATGTTGTGAATTGAGAAATAATTACTTGCTTTTCATTACCCTTTCCGGGCTAAGGTTTTTCAGAGAGGGTGATTAAGAATCAACAAGGAGCTGATATGTGTCATTTTGCACACAGAAATCCTGTATAAGGTTCACATTCTTTATAATTCATTTTAAAGAATAAAAAAGATGAAGTGATCGTAATTATCATAATCATTATAGATTAACATATCGAGCATCCATAGAAATTAGATTTTTTCGAAGCTCAAGAACATATCAAACGTCTAATGTTCTAACAATTTCATCATACATCTAAATATGCACTGAACCACTACCTTTAATAGCACGCTCACCATCATCATCTAATATGACAATATAATTCCATTCTTTAGAATAATAGAACCAGTCCCTATTAAAAGTTATATGATAAAAGACACTAGTGTCTATCACCTATCGATTTGCATATATAATTAAAATTACTCACTTTTAAAACCATATTACCTCTTCCATCCTATTTATCTGAACTCTTCTAGACTAAAAAAAATACTTGCTTTTCCATCAATTTCTCTTTTCCATTCTTTCACAATGGACAATCCCTTTTAAAGTGTCCTTTAACTCTATAGTGAAAGCATCAAACAACTTTAGCCTTTGATTTGGATCGTGACTTACTTATGTTTTCAGAATCCCTTTCCTATCATGGCTTACTCATGCTTTTAGAATCCCTTTCGTTATTCTCCTTTGTTGACAACCAATCTTATATATGATACATATTCATATGTGCCATAAATTTTTTCTTCAATTCTTTGGATACAGAGCATCCTTCACATCATTGATAAAAATATTCTCTTTACCATATAAGATGGTATCAACAGAATTCTCATATAAATTGGGCAAAGAATATAAAAGGATCTTAGCTTGATCTTTATCCTTAATTTTAACCCTAAACCTAATAATCCAAGATGATCTGATTAAAATTATTAACGAAAATTATTAATGAAAATTTTTCATGTGTACTTTATGACATCCTTAATGTACGAAAATACTACTTTTGATATAAACAATTCATAAGTGATCTCTTTTGATACTTACTTTTAAGTTGTTTCCGTAACGAAGCAACATTACTTTCATCACTCACTTCTCTCAAGACCTCGTTTCCTAGACTCAGTAGTATTGTGCTATATGATCTTGAAAAAAAATATTTTCCTTCTTTGATGCCCTCAGATTTTGCAACAAATTTTCTTCTCCTTGTAATGATGTTGGGCATCCCTTCTAAACAAGAATCACTCTTTTCTTTACATTTTGTAAAGTGACATTATTTGATCTATTAAAATT
Organism: Erythroxylum fimbriatum; assembly: GCA_026770325.2. Lineage (NCBI taxonomy): Eukaryota > Viridiplantae > Streptophyta > Magnoliopsida > Malpighiales > Erythroxylaceae > Erythroxylum > Erythroxylum fimbriatum. Next base: position 73,403 of record JANZLH020000061.1, read on the forward strand.
TTCAATATCAAACTTTTGTAGAGATATTTTGACAATAAACCTTAGCTCTAATACCAATTGTTTACAAACAAAAGCAATATTTATGAAAAATAAGGAAATAAGGATAAAGAATTTACAGACAAAGAAATATATTCTTTTTTTACTGTGAAACCATATAAGGAGAGTATACCAAAATTACTTCCTTATACAACTCTTAATAATTTATTTATAGAGTTACACTTAAAAAGTCTAATTAAAGTGAAATTTTATCACCATAGAATCTTAAGTTCATTGGTATTTTATTTCAAACTTTAAATCATTGAAACTCTATTTCATCATAACCCTAAAGTCACCAAAACACTATTTCATCATAATCCTATGGCTGCTGAAATAGACGCTTATGAAAATCTATTAAACACTTTGTTTTCTTTTTTTATCCTCTACTTTGTTCATAACATTTGTAGTATTTGAGCCATGTTTATTTAAAATAAAAGTGTTCTTGAGAGAAACATTAATTGAGAGAAAAATAGCTTAAGTGAGACACCCTTAGAATGAGAAATTATTATAGTTGGAAATGAAAATATATCAACCATATCACAACATTTTATTTTGATTTTCAATAGTGAAAATTATGAATTCTGGAGAATTAAAATGAAGACTCTATTTAATTCTTAATACTTGTAGGATATGGTGGAGAATGTGTATAATGTTAGTAACGAGGAGATCCAGTTGAAGGAGAATATAATAAAGGACTTCAAGGCATTATTCTTTATCCACTGAGTTGTCTATAAGAGTGTTTTCCCAAGAATAGCAATATTAACTGCTTCACATAACGCCTAAAAATTACAAATAAAATTTCAATGCTCATTAAAGTAAAATCCATGAAACTTCAAAATTTAGAATAAGGTTTTGAAACACAATTAATGAAAAGAAACGAATCAATAGAAATTTATGTTACTAAAGTGTTTGGAATTGATAGTAAAATGTATTTATATGGTGAAAATCCATCTAATCAAACTATTTTTTTCTAAGGTGTTGAGAAATTTTATTTTAAATTTAATCATGTTATGACTACAATTGAAGAGTCTAAAGACTTGTCCACTTTTTTTCATTTTGCAAACTAAAATGCTCCTTAAAAGCTCATGAAGCCAGTACTAACATATCACCTGAAAAGCATAAAGGAAAAACTTTTCAAAATGAAAGGAGAATCATCAATCAGAAAGATTTTCTACTAAAGATGTGGATTTTTAGGTAGAGGATTTGGTGGAGGTTGAGGTCAAGGATGATATGATGAACAAGCTAAACAAAGGTAACCTCCAGTGAGCAACAAAGAAATAAGGGTAGTATTCAATACCATCATTATAAAAAGTACGTGCATGTAAGAGTATATTGCTAGTTTAAGGAGAAACAAATAAATTATACAAAAAATAAGATGAGAAGGGAAGTAAGTCATTAATAGCCTATAGAGATACTATTGATGTTTCATATGTTTCATTTATAAATAATGATAATTCAATCATATGAATGGCATGAAGGAAAAATTTAAAGAGCTTGATGAGTCCCGCAAGATTAAGGTTTGGTTAGGTGACACCAAGGCAATTCAAGTTGAAGTGAAAGACATTATAGCAATAAAAACTAATTATGATAAAATGAAACTTATTTATGATGTTTATTTTGTTCCTAATTTTTCTTATAATTTATTAGGTGATGGGAAACTAATGGCTAGTGTATATTTAATAATATATGATGATGAATCACGATTTATTAAAGATAAGAAATCCAAACAAACTATTACAAATGTTCAAATGACAAAAAGATGTTTGCATTTGAAGTTTCAAATATAAAGAACAACACTTTTGTTACTGGTGCAAGAGATATGTCAAAATTATTGCATTTATGGTATAGGCATCTCAATGTTAAGGGCTTAAAGGTGTAAATCAAAAGGCTATGGTTCTTGGATTGTGTAAAATTAATTCGTTTGATTTTTATGAGGGTAGTATCATTGGTAAACAAACAAGGGTCTTAAAATTTTCTTTAGTTACTAGATATTATAGCCTTATGAAAACAAAATCATTTAGTGGAAGTCAGTACTTTCTATTGTTTACCATTAGGTATATTTCAAAAATATAACTAACTTTTTTATAATTTCAAAAAATTCAAGGCATTTATTGAGAAGCAAATTAATGCCAACAAGAAAATTATCTAATAGATAAAGGTAGTGAGTTTTGTTCTAATGATTTTTATGAAGCAAGTGGAATATGCAGGGACTTGATGCAATCTTATACTCTTGAGCAAAATCCTATTGTGAAATCGGAAATTTGCACTATTGTTGAAATGACGAGAAGCTTTGCAAAGACTAAGGAGTTATTGAATAGTTATAGGGTAGAAGCTAGTACAAATGCTATGTACTTATTAAATCTAACACGAGTGAAAGTTGTTCCTAATTGCACTCCATATGAAGCTTAGAGAGATACAAATTCATTTAGGATCCACTTAAAAGATTTTAGTTATATGACCTATATTTTAGTAAATTCTCAAAATCATCATAAACTTGATGAACAAAATATTTAAATGTAATTTTATTTTGTATTGTTCTCAATCTAAAGGATATGGGTTATATAATCCTTTTAGTGGTAAAGTGATCATTAGTAGGAATATGATTTCAATAAAAATGCAAGCTAGAATTGACCAGGCAATTGTGATAATCCAAACATTCAAATTTTAGCAGCTTTTAGTATAACATACCCTAGTCCTACAAATTTACTAAACACCATCTTTATAAATTCATCAAACACCAACCTTACAAATTCACTGAAAACTAACTTATCAACCACAAAATAATCTTTCATCCATTGAAACACCTTTATAAAAATATAGATCTCTTAAAGAAATTTACGATACTTGTACTTTTGCCTTATTAGTTTGAAATCCAATCAATTTTTAAGAAGTAGCAAGAAAGGAGGAATGTTGCTACTCATTGAAGGAAGAAATTATGGTAATTAAAAAAACTTAGGTGCTTGTAGACTTCTTTAAAGATAAAAATGTTATTGGATTAAAATGGGTTCAAGATAAATTATAATGCAAATGGTAGTGTATAAAAGTACAAGGCTTAATTGGTGGCTAAGGATATTCACAATAATAAATTATTGGCTTTGGGGATACATGTCTCTCTCGTTGCTTGTTTTTAAATAATAGAAAATTTTAAATTAGCTACATAATTCATTGGCATGTTTATCAATTTGATGTTAAGTCAACATTTATGAACAATGAATTAAGGGAGGAAATTTACATATGCAACTAGAATAATTATTATTCAAGAAAAGAAAGATAATATATATAAAATGAGAAAGGCATTATAAATATTGAAGCAAGTTCTATAATGATGATCATGGTACAATAAAGTTGACTCAATTTTTAGGCAAAATAAGTTTAAAAGAAAAAATGGTGAGTTTATCCTACATTTGAAAAAGGAAGATAACTACGATTTACTACTTGTTAGCTTTTATGTTGATGATATAATTTATATAAGCTCATTTCATTCTCTTATTACTAAATTCAAAATGAGTATGATAAAAAATTAACATATTTAATCTCGTTGCATTATTTTCTTAGGTTAAAAATTAAAAAGGGAGAAGATGGTGTGTTTATCTCCTAAAGAAAACATGTAGATGACCTTTTAAAACAATTTAGCATGTTTAATTGCAAAATAACAATGACATTAATGAACGTTAATGAATAGTTGCATCTTAATGATGGTACAAAGAAAGCGGATGCAAAGAATTTTCAAAATTCAATTAGTTGTTTGATTTATCTAACTCGTACTCAAACCAATATTACATTTTTTGTTGGAATGGTTTTTAGGCTTATACATAATCTAAATAACATTTTACAACTGCTAAGAAAATTTTGTATGACAAATATGGAACAATAGATTAGGAAAGTCGGTGCTCTATTATTTCTAATTTTAAATTAGTTGGCATCACTGATAAATATTGAGTAGGTGGTTTGAAAGATAGAAGAAGCATCTCAAGATATGTTTTTTGTACTAGTTCAGGCATCATATAAAGGTCAAAGAAGTAAGAAATTATAACACTTCCTTTTTTAGATACAAAATATGTTACAACCACTTCTTTAGCTTGTCAGGTAATATGACTTAGAAAACTACCTGTTGACATGAATTAAGGAAAAAAGAAGGAGGAAACTAGGGATGGCAATAGGTTGGGTCGGGCCAGACTTGAGGCTCAATCGGGCTTGAGATAGCGAGCCTCACCCCTGGCCTGATCGGGTCCGAGGTAACACTGTCCTTGCCAGAGTTTGATTCAACTTAATATGATTTCTTTTAAATAAAAAAATGTAAAAGTGACGTCGTTTTTAACAAAACAATTTTATTTTGTTTATAAAAGTTGGGCCTCAGGCTGAGTTGGGTCTGAATAGCTCGAAGACCTGACTTTTTTAAAAAGACTGGGTCCAAGGCCCAGTCAACCCACAGCTTTCCTGGGCCTTTTTGCCATCCCTAGAGGCAATTGACACTTGTTTTATGATAACTGATCAATTATTGCAATAACAAAAAATCTAACTTTATGTACAATAAATCATATTCATATTTCATTTCATTTTTTCAAAAATCAAATAATATTATTGACTAAAGCCAAGCTTTTATAGCACTACAATAATAATGAGATTGCAAAAAAGCAAACGTAATCCTTAGCTAAATGACTGAAAGTTAAGTATAATAGTCTCCAATTGTGTCCTTAACATCCTCTTAGCATGTTTATAAGCTTTATGTGTCTTTAGGCTTTCTCTCATCCAGCATATAATTCTATCAACCTAAACATGTAGTTCCAAGAGAACGTCAATGTGTGGTCTATCATTCATTTCCCTCTATATAGCATAAATGCAATAAATGAAAGCAATTTGGAAAATCATATTATCCTGCTTTAATCTTTAACAATACTAAAGGCCCATTCCACAATCTTGAACCACTCTATTTCACCATGTTGTTCATTACTCAATTGTTATATTTTAGATCAAATAGCCTAAGAGGAAATACATTCAAAGCACAAATGGTAATTGATTCTGGAGAATTTTTACATAGAGGGACAATTTAATCAGGATTGCCATTGCATCTATCTTTGTTTTAAACATGTTTTTAATTGCTAACCAAGAAATAAAGGAAGCTTTTGGAGCCAAAGTTCTTCATATCAAATCATAACAAAGGACTTTTTATGCATATGTTCTAAAAATTGGTAATAGGAGTCATTAGTGAAGAGTGAGGATGAGCTACCAATCCAGAATAATTTGTCCTTTTCTTGATGGATTAGGAGTATATGTGGACGTAGATTCACTCTAATTTCCTATACACCTTTTAAACTACAATTTTAATTTACCTTAGTGATTATGGAACACGCCTTATAATGGTGGGGAATTTTAAGAGCCAGATGGACTGGCCCTCCCTCCTATATAAAGGCCCTAAATTAGTCTAATTTGTAAGTGATAAGTCGACTTGTCATTGGATAAGTCGCCTTATTCTTGCTCGGTTCTGATGATAAGTCGCCTTGTACATGTGTAAGTCGACTTAT
>JANZLH020000061.1:83289-98201 GCA_026770325.2 Erythroxylum fimbriatum
TTTTTAGCATCCATATCCATTTTTTAGGGTCGGGTAGTACGGATATGGATCAGGTTGAAAACCCATTGCCATCCCTACCAGAGAGGCACACTAACGAGTCCCTAACAGAGGTGGGGGAAAATACGATAGATGGGTTATGGCGTAAATTAAACCCTAAACACAACAAAGGGGCTCTACATCACTATCACAATGTTTTAAAAGATGGGGTCTTAACTCCTCCAATTGAACTTCTTAAGGCTAGAGCGAGAGTGTGGTCGTCGTCGTTGGTCGGTTTCTTCTGGTCCAAAAGATTGGCCTTCCTAGCAGTTAATGTATAGGCTAAAGCCAGGTAGGGGAAGAAGGGGCTACAAAAGGCCATATTAAGAGAAGATGGCTCAATTTTATTCAAATTTGTTGGCAATTCCTGCTTATTGGAGATAGTTGAACAGGGTCTTTGGCACTTCGGTGACCAGCTGCTATTTCTAAAGAAGTGGAGGCTAGGAATGGATATAGACTGAAGCCTATTCGACGTCATTCCTATGTGGGTTCATTTCCACAACCTTCCGATGGAGTTCTGGACGGTTGCAGGTCTCAGTTATGTGGCTAGCTCCCTAGATAAGCCAGATTGTATGGATTCGCAAATTGTCTCTATGGAGAGGATAAGTTATGCGAAGTTATGTATAGAAACTCCTAAGTGTTCGGTTCTGCCTGATAGCCTCCCAATGCTTAGGCTAGGTGAGAATGGGGAGATGGAAAAAGTGGTGATTCCTATAAGCTATCCCTAGAACCCGAATAACACTACGAGGAAATGGCTTCCCACAAGTAGGGTTCTTCAGTTGGGATGGCATGAGGACCTTAGCAAGGAAGTTAGATATGAAAAAGAGTCAGTGGGAGTCACTGATGTTTCTCATTATGGTCCCTCAGAGAATAAGGGTAGTCTGCTGATTTATTCTGAGGAAAAGCATGTTATAGTTGACAAAGGAGGGGAATCGGCCCATGTGGAGATTGTTGTTGGTTCTTCACTGTTGATCGAGGATGGGCAGACAGTTAATAATAATTTGCTGGACCCATTACAAAAAGATGGGATAGTTAATCATGTTGATGGCAATAACTTTATGTATTGTGAGGATCCAATTGTGTAATTGGGGGTTGGGAATTTTAAGATGGTTGATTGTTCTGAGATGTCTCCTGTAAAGTCCCCTGCTGGTTTTGGATTGGAAAAATGTAATGTTATGCAGAAACCTTCGAACCATGAGGTGTTTGACAAATATAGTGATTCTCTAGGTTGTGAGGAACCATGTGTGTTGTTGCATGTTGGGACATTTGAAGTTGTTACAAATAGCCTTCTTGTAGAGGATGAAACTACTAGTGTTGTCGCGGGTGTGCATGTTGGTGCTGGCGATATAGTTACTGGTGATGAAGACAATGGTAATCAAGTAGTTAGTGTGAGGATTAAACAAGTTGTCACATACATTTCCCAGGAAAAGACAACTCTAGACAATTCCACTGCAGAAATGGGGAGAATCTAGACAATAACACGAATGAGTTCACTTCGAAATATTTGGAGCATTGTCCGATTGAGTGGGCCAACATGCTGACTCCAGCTGTAATTGTTGGGCAAACTGAGAATCAGGAGACATGGGATATAAAACAAACAGAGGACTGTGATACCCTACTAGCTGTAGTCCACGTCCTAGACATCCCTGGCGATTTTTGTGTGTAACCCAAATCTACAAAAAAGAAATCTGCTAGGAAGAGAAAGCAAAATCCCAAATACCAGAAATTGTCAATGAGCTTTCCCGTGAAGATGAAACTTCAATGGTGCCTGGATTGTTTCTTGTTGTTGTCTATTATGCAGATAGTCATATTATATCCCTTAGGGAGTTTTTGTTCTTAGGTCATATTGTAATATGATGGTAGACTTAAAGCCTTGAACTCGTTGTAACGTTGATTTAGTTTTAACTATAATTATATTCTTTTTAATTTTTTTTAAAAAAATCTACAATTTCTACGATAGTTGGCATTTGATGACAATCATTTATAGTTACAATAGCTCAAATTGTTTAATATACAACATTTTTTACGAATCTAACTTTCCCTAGTTTATATAATTTCAGAATTAGAGACGCGGGTAATACATGTGCATAACGAATCTCATCTCTTTATAATCATTGAACTCAAGGAGGTTTACTTGTACATGATGCTTAAACAAAAAAGGAATAGCTTTCTTCAATGAAAGTGTGTAGACCACTGTTTCTGGAGGAATTAGATCATGAGTATTTTCCTCTTTGGTATGAACAAGCATAACAATAAAAAACTGACTGGGTAATCATGAAAACTAGTAAGACCTGACAAAAGCATGAGTAAATAGTTTGGGGAAAATTGAGTTCTTTGCATTAACAATCATGACATATAATCCATAGCAGGGAATATGAGCGATCGCCAGCACAAAGTACCTGCAAGGTATCCACAAACATCAGAAAAGTAATTGATGTATGATAATTCTGCCAACAATGGGATTTGGTGCATACCACAAAGGAGCCCACGGTATATCTAACTCGAGAAATGGGTATGGCCACCTGGAAGAGGTTCAGAATATGCGTTATTAGCTCTTAAAATGTTTATAAAAAATCAGGTTGCTTACCATGTGAAACCATAGGCGTGAATCACCCATTGGAAAACAACATAAAAGCAGCTCCACTGCATGAAGTACGCAATCCGAAACCATGGAAATGGCTGAAAACAAGACAAAAATTAGGGAATCAGGTTACTTAATTTATATATATACGCTGTGCTTCAATATGTCCCGATTGCTGAAAGTGGTGGCACTTACAAGGTCGTTGAGAGCAGTGTCTATCAGAAGAAAAACTGCGTTTAGAGTGTGCATGCTACCCATCAACTACAAAACACATATCAACCACTCAAGCCTAAGCGATAATACTGTCGATTTGTTTATAAATCACTAACAAAGCAACACGTCACTTCATGGAAATAAAATGTATTTTACGAACGCAGAAAAAGAGCACTTTGAGAGATGAGATCCAACTTGGAAGCAAAGTTCTAGGCAACGTGCGAGATACTGATTCTCACCAAATCCAGTTGAAGATGTTCATTGGAACCAAACGGGACTATAATACACCAAAAAACAAGATCTGTCAGGATCACCGCACCTGCACTAGTCTGTTACAGAAAGGGAAATTTTTAACATAAAAACAAAAAGGAAACATAACAAAAATACGCAAGGAAATCTGACAAGTGTGGCCTATTTCCTTGTGGAAACAGGGCAGTATTAGATGATCAAGCCAGAAATGCCTCAGCTATGTAACAGGGTGCAATCAGAACAGAGGCATTCATAGAAGTAGTGAATTGGGTTAACCTGATATATACTCTGCATCAGATACCCCCAAAATCCAGCTCTTTGTCGAGCAGCCTCCTCAGCATAGTGACTTTGCAATTTGACGGTACTCCTACTTTCCTTTGCTCTGTAGGTTATGGAACTCAATATTCCAATCTCTTCCACATCTCTTTCTGTTTCCCCATTTTCAGAAGAAGGTTGCGATGTAGACAGGAAACATCCGTAAGTAGATATCATAGTGCCCAGCTGTGCGCAAATATCCACTAGACGTCTTCAGGAACCAAAAAAGTAAGCTACATTGAACATTATATTGGACACATCTATATACCAGCATCTGATTAAAAGGTTACAATAACTTTCGACTTACCGCGAAATACACCATAACCAATGTAAATGTCCACCTGCAGATCAACATTATATCCAAATTTGAGAGATCTAAGTAGTCAGCATTCTCAAGTATAGTTTAAACATCACATCAGAAATGAAGTTTTGGGCAGAGGAGACAGTAACTAGCAATCATATTGCAAGGCATAACATTTTAGTTATCTCCTACTGATATTACTTACGTACAATTAATTAATTCAAGTCAAATTCTTAACATTGTCGATGTTGCCAAGTTTCTGAAGTAAAAGGTCAATGATGATGAGAGAAATATGACACATGATCTTACTGGGTGTAGAAATAGAAAGCAAAAGCTCCATCTATGGCCACGATCTCATAAAGCATAGGCGTCATGCAAATAAAAGCGACAAGTCTATAAAGGAGAAGCCAAAGAGGGTTTAAGCATCTCCATCGCGGTCTCCACAAGTCATTCAAGTACACCGGCTCCGCTTTCAAATTCTTTACAGCATACAAGGCGAAAAGAGCCGGCCCCAAGAAAATTAGAGCGCAAACCGGCACTTGCCAACGTAGCCAATACTCAATACCATTTCCTTCCGAACTTGACATGTATACTACACACCTAACCCAGTAGTATTGGTATGAGAATGAAGAAGTCAGAGGTAAGAATCAGGAACGTTGACCGTTTCTGCCTCCATTTTACATTCTGCTATCAGCTAACCAGAAGCAGATGGTTGTTGCGGTCGTTGACTTGAAGGTTGGGCTCTTTTTTAGGTTCGGGTTGTGGTGCATGTGTCATATGGGCTTTTGTCCATATTCAATTGTAGTCACAGACACAACAGAACAAGTTCCTACCTCTTTAGACTTTAGAGTAGCAGATAATGCTAGCTTGCTTTCTCAACTTAAAGGTTACAAGACAAGGATGACAAGTGTATTAACGGAGTTCGAGTCTTCTCTTTAAAAATATTATCTTACAGTGGACCAGACTACTATCCTCTACCTGAAGGATCTTAAAACTTAATTTCTACTACTTTCCAGAGCAAAGAACACGATTTTTCAATAATACATAAAGTAATTTGCAGCTCATTTCAAGCACGTAACAAAAAGTTATTCTTTTACTCTCAGTCTTAAATAAACATTTTTATACAGAAAGCAAACTTATTATATTGAACATACAATTATTGAGACGAATTAGTGTCTTGATTGGTAACAATGTTCCAACCACAAAACTCAAGGAATGAAGAAGGAAGAAGGAAGAAGAAAGAATGCTTACTCAGTATAGTAAATAAAGACGCTGGGACCCCAGTCCTTAATATCCAAGGTCAATAACACAGCCATGATCAGCAAGGACGTGAAACGAGTAAGCAGTAGCCATATTGGGCTCATACTTTTCCAGCAAGTAGTCCATAACTGCGACGAACCAAGATGACTGCTGGGCAAAGCGTTAACGAAACCGTCAATGTCCGATCGAACAACCAGGAGGCTATCGTAAAATGTATTACTTTCACGTCTTGTTACGAGTTCTTTTCTCCATAGCACCCACAAGGATCCGACGTAGGCCGCCACCACTATCCCAAAACATATGAAATCGTACCAGTATATGAGCAGTGCCATAGTCTAGCTAGGTCCTTGCTCAAGGAGTTAATTGCTTCGACCATAAGGAATACGAACGAGATGATATCTAAACTTTGGTTGAAGGAATAGATGTAGCTGGGGGTTTGATATGTGTGGACTTGGACTAGTAGTTTTGACTGCTTGGTTGGGGCAATTACTGTTCTATCCTTTCTGATCATTAGCGAAGGTTACAGAAAGAAGAAGGGAGGATACTCGAGCTGGCACCACGCCAACCAGCCATAAAATACAAAAAAATTAATAATAAATAATTTCATTTAAGCATATTTGAAATAAATATGAATTTTAATCTAGTTCAAAAATTATTATTATCGAACTTTACAATTATTTTCGTTTCCTTTTTACTAAAACATCTAGCATGGGGCTTTAATTCCAATTATCAGAATAATCAGTGATGACGTTTTACACTTATAATGGGTCAAATGGTCATCTGACATGAATAACTTCTATTGGTAGTTATTCACATATGATATATATAAGACAACATTTTGAACACAAAGCGAAATACTCTGGGTATTTGGTTTTGTGGAGACAATTGGTACTTGACAGACTCTCGACGTTGTTCCCAGAACTCTGCGTTCTTTAACCGGTAGAATATAACGAATCATCAAATATGTATGTTTTGTTTTTTCCACGCATATACAATTGATTCTTGGAAGATGCATAATCTGTGTGGTTATGTTTTGTGTTTGATCTGTTCATATTTTCCTAACAATCAGGGTCATTAAGCATATACTACCAATTGCTTATATATATATAATTGTAAGGTAGTGTTCAAGTCAATTTATACCTACTTTAACTAATCACCTTTTTAAAATGGAGAAAGTCAATATCAATTGAAAGAGAATAAAATTGCGGTGGATTATATTTCACAAGACACTAATGTGTCAGAACATTAGAGATTTAATAACTTTATCACGTTGCCAAATTTGAGGAGCACTTAAGCTTGAATTCGAAGCAGAAATAAAACTTGAGCGAAATCCAACGGATACTGCAATGTGCTAACACATAAGATAGTCTTTTATCACCTTTAATTGTGAGAATACAGCTCGTATTTACTTATTAATAACAAAATAAAATTGTTCTGTGATTCATGGGACTATATTTTTTTACTATTATTTAATTATTTTAGTGGGCTAATGGACCATGGATTACTTGCGTCGTGTCTATAAAAAAACTATGTTATGATCATTGTTAAGATATTTTATTTTGGCATTATTTGCATTTTAAGATAGTTGGTATATCTCTTATGATAAAAAGTTGACTTGATATAGGGTCCACTGTCTTAGATTATATAGTATTTTTGGAAGTTAAGATAATGTGACAAGAAGAAGTCTAAAGAAGATAGAATTTCTTAGAGATAAACATGTTTTGTTGGAGATAAACATGTAGGAGATTTATCGGAGATTCATTGGTTTAATTCAGCTGTACACATAAGGGAATATTCTTTGACTCAAGTTTCTTTTTGTTTATGTAATTCTTGATTTAATCACTTGAGATATTTTTATCTTTGTTATCATTCGTTGTTTCAAAATTCTCTATTAAGATTATCATGAGGTGGTTATGCTATTGAGTGTGAGATAACTTTAAAAGGTGTGAGTACGAGTGGATAGTGTCAATGAGTGAGTGGTGTCGGCTCCTTAATAGCCTTGTGTAAGACAAATGTATTTCGATGAAAGTTATTTAATCTGGGTCAGGGCCCGCAAACGTAGGTTGTGTGTGCCAAATTGCATTAACAAATTTCTTGTTTTGATTTATTTGTTGCACGTTTAATTTTTTTACTTATGATCAGATTTTGAAAATCGCAGTTGCTAAATCAGTTACTTTCTAATAAGCAACTGTAAATCTCAATTTGAAGCAACTGCAGTAGAACAGGAATTTTACAAAACTTTAACCTTAATTTTCGATTGGTATAAGATCTTGGTTCACCTAATCAAAACTTGGAGTGTCAAGTTGGTGTAGATCAGTGTTCTGCACTCATAGCTATTAGAGAAGGGGCGTCAATCATTAGGCCAACTTTACTAGATGGCTCTAACTATCCTACTTGAAAATCAAGAATGAAAGTGCTTATTCAAGCACAAGGGACTAATGCCTATACTTTTATGTTGAAAGGCTAGACTCATCCCATGAAAACTGATGAAAAGAATGAAACGATACCTAAAGATCCATTTGAATGGACAAGGGTTGAAGAAGAGGGAGCGCCTGGTAACTTTTAGTATGATATTTGCGTGTGAATCAACAAAAGAAACTTAGGATGCATAACAAACCATACATAAAGGATCACAATTGGTGATAGCATCAAAACTTCAAATGTTGGCTACTAGATTTGAAGAGCTTAAGATAGAGGAAAGTGAAACTATTAGAGACTTTCATGATCCGCTACGTGATATCTCCAATCAAGCACATCAACTTGGTAAGAAGTACTTAAATCTAAAACTTGTCAAGAAAGCCTTGAGATCGTTGCCTCTTAAATTCATACCGAAGATTGCAGCTATTGAAGAAGCTCATGATATTAATGAGTTATCTTTGAATAAGGTAATTGAAATTCTCACAAACTTTGAGATGAACATGTTGAGAGACAAATATAAGAAGAATGAAGGATTGTGCTGCAATCCGAAGTTGCTAAATCTGTGCATGATTCAGGAGATGAATTCAATGAAAATGAAGCTCTGGTGGTGCTAATAAGAAATTTCAACAAGTGGTTGAAGAAGGTGAAGAAAGATAGACGTGAGGTCAGGCAGAATTGTGGTAGTTCATCAAACTATAACTTCAAATGGCAAGTGAAAACTCAAAAAGGTGAAAGGAAGGAAAAGAAGATACAATGTCATAAATTTCAAGGTTTTGGGCATGTGCAAGTGGAATATGCTAACACTTTTAAAGGGAGAAAAGGGAAGTCTTATAACAATACTTGGAGTGAAAACAAATCTGAAAGTGAGTATGATAGCGAAGAAGAAATTGTGAGTCATCATATTGCTTTGGTTGCTTTATATAAAGAAAGTCCAATCGCTTGCTTAGTAGCAATCAGTAAAGAAATTGAAGATGAAGATTTAGATGATTCAGTATCAAACTCTAATTCTGATGACCACAGCGATGATAGGGACGTAAAATTAAAAAAGGAAGATATTTGCAAGGCCTATGAATTAATGTACAACAAATAGGTGAAGACATGTAAACAAAACGAGAAGCTAAAAAGGGAGAATTCTACCATGAAAGCTGTTATTCAAGATATGGAGATGAAGTTATTGTCAACAAAAGATGAGCTTAATGAAACCAAGTTAAAGCTGATTAATACAGAGAAAGGAATAAGAATGTTGAATGGTAGTATTGAAAAGCTAGAAAAATTGCCAGAAATTAGAAGAAAAAAAACAAAGGGGATTTTCAAGGTATTGGATACAAAAGTGAATGTTCTCAAGTGAATAGTAAGTAAAATGGTGACATTAGATTTATTAAAGAAGTAAGATCAAGTAAGTCAGGAGAAATTAAAAAAAAAACATAAAGTTCATGCTTACATGTCACCTTTGTGGTGTAAAAGGTCACATAAGGCCAAATTATTACAAGATATTGCAAAGGATATTCCATAATGCTCAAAATAGAAAATCTAGACATTCTTGGAAGAATTTTGAGCAACAGAGGATACCAAAGCAGATTTTGGTTAGAAAGAATCAACCGCAAGCACTTGTGACTTTTAAATCCAGACGCGTTCGTTTCTCACAATGGATGGTACTTTGATAGCGTGTTCAAGGCATATGACAGGTGAAAGAAGCTATTTGATGAATTATCAAAGTTGTATGGATGGTCATGTTACATTCTGTGATGGGAAAAAAGCAATAGTGGTTGGTAAAGGAACTCTTTGCGTTGATGGATTGCCTCATTTCGAAAAAGTGCTTCATGTGGATGGTTTAAAAGCTAACTTGGTGAGTACTAGTCAACTTTGTGATAATAGGATGTTAGTAAAGTTCACTAGTAATGAATGCTAGGTATTAAACTAACAAAGAGATTATATACTAAGTGAAAGAAGATTGGTGGATATTGTAGAAGATTATGGAGTTGCTCAAGATGTTTTAACTGCCATGTGTGATAAGAATAGTTTCATAATCATCTCTAAAAACCCATTTCAAGATTCAAGAACCAAATATATTGATTTGAAGTATCATTTTATTTAAGAACTAGTGGAGACTAAAATTGTAGTTCTTTCTTATGTAACAATTGAGAATCAACTGGCTGACATTTTCACCAAAACTCTTGACTCTATGAGGTTTGAAATTCTTCATGAGGCACTGGGACTTGTTCTTTACAATTTTGAAGTGTATTAATGTAGTTTATTATTTTAAATAAAAGGCAGAAAATCAACAAGTAGTTAATCCTAATTCCTGTTCTTATTGTTTTTCAATCACTGAAGCACATCCCCCTACCCTCCTTTTTTTAAAAAAAATTGCTTACCTTCCCAAACACCTCTTTGCCCCTTTCTTCATTTTTTACCCCACTCTCTTGGCTCTCTCACCATTACACGCCACTGTCGCCTCTCATCGTTGCACCTCACCACCATCTTCGTCGGCATCTTTCTTCTCCCAAAGCATTGATGGCAAATCCTAAATGTCCAGTGTCTTCCTATCTTTTGGAGCAGTCATCGATAACTTCTCCTTCACAAAATCATCCTGACCCACCTCTCATAACTGAGCCACCTCACCGCTCAAGTCATCTGCGACAGAACCTACCTTAAGCACCGCTAACTACCGGTGCAGGGTCATCCTCGATGGCCCCGAATGTGCTTCCCGATCCTCCATCCATTCAGGTGTTGCAATCTGATGATGCTAATGTTCAATGAGTTTTATCTCATCTTATTGCAGAATCATCTGTTGAGGATTCTTCATCTACTTTGCAGGATGTCAATGCCGAGCCTACTGAACCACCACCTTTGACTTGATGGGAGAAACATCGGTGGATGCAGCATAAGTGACCCACAAATTAGTTGATACAATAACAATGTGTTATGTATGACCCTATTTATAAATTGATTCTCCCTACTTGTGTAAACCTTCAAGAAATAATCAGGCAATAAAATAATCTAATGCAGTACACAATAAAATCAACACCGCGATTTACGTGGAAGACCTCCTCGATGTGAGGAGTAAAAACCACAAGATCGAAGTGCAAGCAAAATCTCCACTATCAACAAATAATTGGATATGATCAAAAAGGTGATAATTGATAAATGTATGGAGCAATGGTTGATACTAGATTAATAAACTGGAAATAGAGAAAAGGAAGGTGAGTTGTATTGATGATGAAAGGAAATAAAGATAACAGGTGACACCAACAACATTTGAGAGGTTGCCTTCTCTCCTAAGACTCGCTCAATAACAATAAATTCCTAATGATCATCACGCCTTTCCCCATCCCATTATTAATAACAGACTCACTAACAACAAAAAATAGACAACTCAGTAAATAAGACAAAGCAGTGTAACAACCCGCCGCATATGACCCACATACTCTACTAACATTCCCTGACCTTATACTAGCCTATTAATCCGAGCTAGCTCTTTTATAACCATGATACTTCTTCCTTGCGTAGACAAACTTAATTGGAGGCCTATTAGTAGTAGCAAACCTATCATTACTTCCCCCTCCCCCCAACTCCCACCTTGTCCCCAAGGTGGAAATTAGGAAACAGTTCTTGTATTAGCAGCAGAGGTTCCTAAGTGGCTTCAAAAGGAGGAAGATCTTTCCATAACACCCTTACGATTTAACCAACCAGTCTATATCAGCAGTCATAATTGGAGGGAAAGGCTGCACCTGTGAAGTTTTCCCAATGCCTTTCTAAGTTGTGAGATGTGGAAAACATGATGTATTGTTGCTGAATCTGCAAGTGCAAGTTTATAGGCAACCTTCCCAATACATTGTAGCACCCAATAGGGCTTAAATTATCTCATAGAAAGTTTTTCATTTGGACACTTGGCTAAGGATTGTTGACAGTAAGGATATAGCTTCACGTACACCATCTCACCAACTGAAAACTCAACATCTTTGTGGTTCTTATCAGTTACCGTCTTTATCTTATTTTGAGCAACTATCAATTGGTCCTTTAGTTCATTCAACATCAAGTCTCCTGTAAGCATCATTTCATCCAACGTAGAATTAGTAGTATTAGAATAGGGATACCTGATCAACGAGGAAGGATGTCTACGATATACCACCTTGAAGGGTGTGGTTTTGATAGAAGTGCGGAAAGAGGTGTTGTAACAATATTCTACCCATAACAACCCTCTAGACCATTGCTTAGGCTGGTAACTTGCAAAATAGTACAAGTACGCCTCGAGACACCTATTTACTACTTCACTTTGACCATCAGCCTGCAGATGATAAGCCATACTCTACCTTAACTGGGTGTGCTGCAACCTGAAAAGCTCAGTCCATAAATTACTCAAGAAAATTTGGTCTCTATCAATCACAATACCTCGTGGAAATCTATGTAATTTCACCACTTGTGTCATAAATTCATCTGTAACCACTTTAACAATAAATGGATGCTTGATAAGGATGAAATGAGCATACTTACTGAGTCGGTCCGCCAGCATCAAGATCAAATCAAATCCATAGGATTTCGACAAACCTTCCACAAAATCCATGGTTATGTTAATTGGAAGGGGTAAAAGCAGACTAACAGGGGAGAGGGTCTTATATTTATGTTGCTAGAAGACAGGACATTCAGCCATAAAATGCTTCATATCAGCTCGCATATCCTCCCAAAATATTTCGGAATAAAGTCTTTTATAGGTGCGAAGATATCTACCATGTCCTCCAATAAGGCTATTATAGAACTCTTCTAAGAACTTAGAAACGAAAGGGCATGTGTTAGGAATGGCCAATCGATCATTGTAATATAGCAGTCCCTGATGCAAAACCCATCCCTGTTTCCCATTAAGATCCTGTTGCAAGAGGTGCTTAATAGATTGCAAGTAGGTATCTTATTGAATCTTTGCATGCAACTTGTCCCAATCAACCTAGGAAGGTACTAAAATGACATGCATTTCGGCAATCAAGGGAAATTGTGATAAAGCATCTGCGGCTGTATTTTCCAGGCCTAGTTTATACTGCACTTCAAAATCAAATCCCATGAACTTGGTCAGCCAACGTTGATACTCACTAGCTATAACCCTTTTTTTAAGCAAATACCGAAGATATTTTTAATTAGTTCTAACAACGAAATGATGGCCTAATAAATAGTGGCGCCATTTTTGGATTGCCATAAATTCGTGCTCATACACAAATTTGAAATGTGACCTTCCAACTAAAGCATGGCTAAAGAAAGCTACAGGTTGCCCTTTTTGGCTCAAAACAGCACCCAACCCCACTACTGAAGTATTCATTTCAATCACAAATGTTTCCTCAAATTTTGGAAGCGCAAGGACCTGAACTTTCATTGCTTCTTTCAATATCTGGATAGCGAGTGTGGCTTTTTCAGTCCATTCAAAAACATCTTTCTTCGGTAAACTTGTCAATGGTGCTACCAATTTCCCATAATTATGAACAGACCGTCAATAATACCCCGTTAACCCAAGGAATCCCCTCAATTCCTTTTGGTGTTTTGGAATTGGCCACTCATCCAAAACTTTGACTTTTTCAGGGTCTATGGACACTCCCTTCTCGAAAATCACGTGCTTGAAACATGCCAACTCCATTTGCCCAAAGCAACACTTTTCTAAGTTTACAAATAATTGGTTCTTGCAAAGCTGAGATAAAATAATAGTAAATGCTCAATATGGTCACTCATAAAAGCATTGTAAATCAGAATATCATCATAGAAAACAAGCACATACCACCGAAGTAAACCCTTGAAAATAATGTTCATCAATGCCTGAAATGTCACCAACCCGTCGTTAACCCGAACGACATTACAAGGAACTTGAAGTGACCATCATGTGTATAAAACTCTATTTTATGCAAATCCTCTGATTGGACCCAAATCTGGCGGTATCCAAACTTCAAGTCATGTTTAGTAAAAATTCTTGCCCCATTTAACTCATCAAGCAATTCGTCAATATTTGGGATTGGAAATCTATCTGGAATTGTCACTCTATTCATGGCCCTATAATCCACACAAATTGCCAACTCCCATCCTTCTTTTGAACCAACAATATTGGGCTCAAAAACAGGCTCACACTTAGCCTAATTACTTCTCCCTTTAGCATCTCAGTCACTAACTGCTCAATTTCGTTATTCTGAATATGTGGATACAGATAAGGCAGCACATTGACAGGCTTTGAACCCTCCTTAAGCACTATTGCATGTTTGAGTTGTTGGTGATAGGGTTGTAGGGTTTGTTTAGGGTCTATGTGACTGTTTTAGTGTTTGGTTTTAATAAGATTGAAGGGGGCTCTATGGTGGGTTTGGTGTCTTGGGCAATGGACAAGATCTGGTTCTTACATTCAACCTGACCCGCAGTTTCCATAGTCTCCTTCATATTTCTTCAGTTTAAGACCAATAGTTCAGCCCAAATTTTCTCATTAAGGCCATTAACAAATACGACAGACATGGTGTTGTTGTCAACCCTTCTAACCGTTACCAATCGATATTTAAACTGGGTTCTGTGTTCAACCACCATTTCGTGTTATTTGGTGGTGAAGAAACGATAGAGTAAGGAACCATCTTGTAATCCAACAAATCTATACAGCATATGGGTTTTCAACTCCTCCCAACTCTTAAAAACCTTATCCCTTTTTTCAAACCTTAGCCAAGCTTGTGCCTCATCTTCAAAAAAAAAACACCCACTGCCTCAAGCTTCTTCGTCTCTGATAAACGGTTAATGGAAAAATACCTTTCAGCTCTAAAAATCTAGGAATCAGCACCCTCTCCTTCAAACACTAGTAATTCCAACTTTCGAAGTGTCGGTCTTTCTCCTAGATCTGTTCAACAATCGCTATCACCTCCTCTAATGACATCTCTTTCTCGACATTAATGGGTTCCACCACGCTCATTGGGCATTACTGGATTCCGCATGGTTCGGGTTTTCGGGGGATGAGTTTTGTAACAAAGTTTTAAGTGAATGTTGATTCTCTTGTTGAACCAACAAGGTTACTACAGCAGATAGCCCAGCCACCTCTTTTTTAACTTTAGGAATTCCTTTGCACTTTCTTCAGGCTTTTCAATTCGAGAATCCATTTTGGTTTTAGGCATGAACTGTAACACCCCACTCCCGCGTGACCCGAACCCGACATCGTTGGTGATATCCGAGTCCGTGCCCCGTGAGGGTGGCGTGCTACATCAGTCAGTAGAAACTCCGTAGCAATATTTTTTTTGAAACATTCATTACACTCATGTGCGCAGAAAATAGTATACAATTTGAGCCCAAATGTAAAAGGAAGCATTTTTCGTTATTTACAATCATTCAATAATACTTTACAAAAGCCATTGTCAGTTATTACAAGCAGTCAACAAGAATACACAAAAGCCATTTAATGAGTACTGAACCAAATTGGGCTCACTATACATACAGAACATTCTTTTACAGAGATTGTGAAAACAAATTTTTATGAGACACTAATGCAGACGCGAACTGATCCCGACCTCTATCCTTCACTTGCCTACAGTAGACATACTCCCGTGT
>JANZLH020000061.1:105700-122273 GCA_026770325.2 Erythroxylum fimbriatum
ATCATGTGCAATTATGTTAGTATCTAAATTATCCCTAGTCATAGGATTAATAAGACAGGACATTATTAATCTGGATTTGATCAAGCAGTGGATTTCAAAAACTGTAAGCATGAGATGTTTAGAATTGACATGTGGATGCTTACTAAGAGTAGTAAGTACATCGGATGACCCGCTATGAGATTATCGTATGGATTATCTATCAAATGTCAATGATTAATCTCATCATAACAATGGTGCAAATATCTTTAGACTTGAGGTATTCAAGGATATCTTGGATACTGATCCTGTAGTTTGACATCATTCCTTGTTGCCTCAGGATGAGGTTACTCATAGGGTGGTGATTGGGTACAACTATTGGTATTCGAAGGTAATTGGGTAGCCAATAAAGAATTCACCACTTCTGATAGAAGGAGATGATACCCACGACCTCTTGTCGGGGTCATTACTTAGGAGTCTTTGAGCATAGCAGTTATGTGTCATGAAGAGAGTCTTCAATGACACATAGAGGAATAAGATTTCAGGACAAGAACTAACATCGCTTGGACTAGATGTGAAGTAGTCAGTCTAGTGGGAGTGAAACATAGCCCATACTCCGAACCAAGTGGGGTATAGAATGGTGAAGGGACGAATTGTACGATAATTGTCTATGGAAAGGTTCCTAAGTCGGATAATTAACTATCGAAGAGTTCGTGTGTTAATATCCACTTATATTATGGTAAATTGGCATAATGAAACCCTTCATGATTTGCTTGAATTAAGAGTTAATTCAAGTGGCATGAAATCATCTATAATTTGCTCGAATTAAGAGTTAATTCAAGTGCCCAAAATAACCGGAAACCTAAAGGTAACATGCATAAAATATCGGATGGAAAACAAAGTGTGCACGACTGTCAATGAAGTAGCCCACTATCGTGACCGAAGGCTCGACAGATGATACATAAGTGAGTTCTTCACTTATGTACATCAGAACTAACCAGTCAAAAACACACTCAAGTGAGAGGATAAGGGGTCCAGAAGTTTTCTGGAGTTAGAGAGAAGTGTCTTAAGTCTTGTTTAGTGCATGCAACATAGTCTTGATCTATCTCTCCATTTGAGCATCTACTTGAACTCATCTAGTTTGGTGTTCTAATCACCCTTACACACTATTTCTTCTTCGTCCTTTCCTGTTCTTGAGTGATCAAGGAAGAGTTTGGTGTTTGAAACAACCCAAACAAGGAGAAGAATCAAGAAAGGAGAATTAAAAAGGTACATGTACTAAAAATTTATGTTCACGTATTCTTAGTATGCATCCATCTAAGTTACTGGAATTTTGGGGATGTCATGTGATTGGAATTTGGATTCTGACATTTTCGTTGCCTAGTTGTGCATGTGATGCATGAATACATGGCTCCCTCACTATAACACCCACTTACCCCCTGAGAGGATATATAGATGCCGCACAAAACAGTACTAAAACAATCCAAAACATGTTAAAGCATTTCCGGAAACTCAAGTAACCTACATTTCATTTCATAGGTTGGGCCATATTCAGAACATAACATACACATGGTACTTATCACATACAAGCCTTAAATCCAAATCCAACTTGTATTAAGGTTATTACAATCCATCAAACAAAATACAAATTCCAATATGTCACATTACATTAAATACAACTCAAAAACAAACTGAACATTTCCAAAACAAAACATAATCTCCTTGACCACTACAGTTGCCTTTGTCTCAGTCTTTAAACCTTCTTATCAGAACCTACACGGAGGCAAAACCACCGTGGTAAGCATAAAGCTTAGTAGGGAAATAACCAAACAAAATATAAATTGGCAGCTGTTTCTAACAGCCATCTAACATTCGTATATACAAAATCAGATCACATCTCAAGCAATCTTTAATTGTTCATATTAAATCACAATATAAATAATATGTATCTCAAAATAGAATATAACATATCAAAATAGGATATATTGGCTTCAGAGCAAAACTTACAAGTATCATAACAGAATACCATAATATCATAATAGAACTTTAAAAGTACCAGAACAAAACTTGACTATATCAAAACAGTATCTGATTATATCAGAACAGAGCTTGACTATATCATAACTGAGCATGTAATAGAATACAATACAAATTAGCTTGCTAATCCTTTTTACAGAAGTGGATAACGGGACGCAAACAGAAAATACCCATGTTTGGTATCTGAAACAGAAGAGACTTAAGTAAAATCAGAAAACACCGGACTATCTGGCATAGAAGACACTTTAGTGTCTGGTTATAGAAAACACCTTAGTGTCTGTTATAGAAGCAGCTGCAAACCCTTCTAGGCATGCCTATTTACCTACGACTAGGACTTGGCCATTTTAAAACAAAACATTTCATATTTTAGAATCACATGCAAAAGATATAGTGTATAACATATGTCTTTATTCCATTTTTCTCAAATTGAACATAATCTTTCATATCCAACAACTTAATATACCTTACGAACATAAACATTTGCAATAATGTACCAATAAATACATTATGTATTTACACATTACATATAATTACATAAAGTCCCAATTTACAAACAATCATATTAAATTTGCATCACATAAATCCTTTGAAACACATTTGTGTTCATAAGGACACATTCATCCTTGGACACACCATACACTTCAACATTAGACACATTATTTACTAACCATACATTCCTTAAGTAATTACCTCAATTAACAATCCATAACTAAATTAACTTTTACTCAATTAATCTAACCTTAATTTAGTTCATTTCACGCCTTAAACAAGTCCAATTAAGTTCCAATGTACCAAATAAAATGACCTAACCTTCCTAATCATTTCCCAAGACCGTGGGAATGTGCAATTTTTGTATACATGTGTGAAAAATTGCAAGCTTGATCTATCTATTATTTCTTGTTGTTGTGCGTGGAGTTTTTGGTGATCAACTAAAAAGGTTCACAGCAAATTTGTGTTCAACAACTCTCCAAGATTATGGTTTAATGCAATTGTACATATAGTAGAGTATACTTTGACTCAAGTGTCTTTTTATTTATGTTATTATTGATTTAATCACTTAATATATTTTTATCTTTGTTATCATTCATTGTTTCAAAATCCTCTATTGAAGTTAGCATAAGGTGATCATGCTATTAGGTGTGAGATAACTTTCAAAAGTGTGAGTACGAGTGGATAATATGAAGGAGTGAGTGGACTTGTATAACACTATTGTACTTCCGTAAAAGCTTATTAATTTAAGTGAGAGCCCCGCAGGCGTAAGAAATATGTCTTGAATTGTGTTGACAAAATTTCTTGTATTAATTTATTTGTTTTGCGTTTAATTTTTCTAATTGTGATCAGATTCTAAATATCGTAGTTACTAGTTACTTTTTGATAAAATCCTGAAAACCTCAGTTAAAAAAAAGGAATAACAGGAATTTTGCTAAACATCAACCTCCGGTTTTTCAATCATAATTGTGAAGCCAACTTGCATTCCTTACCAGACGTAGAAAATACTGACTAATCAGGGAGGAGAATCATCAATGCAGATTGCAGCTTTTATGATTTAAAGAATTAAAAGTTGGGTCAAACGAGAAAGGGATACAGGCAACAACCTAGTGCTCCAGTAAATCTTTAATTTGGGTATTCTTTTTACGTAAAACTAAAAGAACAGTAGATACTGTGGTAAAATTTGCATTTGAAGTATTACTGTATTGGTAGTATCTTCGGGAACGTACACACTTTGAAAAAAAAAGATTTGGGAGGCACGAACTAGTCACCCGAATCTTGTTTCCTCACCATCTGTAATCATACTTTGAAAAAGATTACTTGACAATTTACCAGCTCAAAATGAAAGGATAGAAATAATCAGTAATTAAAACTTAATGCAAATCGAACCACTTTTAACAAGAAGTTTCAGGGAGATTTGGAAGTGCACAAAATTCAGGAGACTCAGTGTGACCCCCTACCAGTTGAGCAATCCGTGAGGGCATTTATAGCCATTTTCACTAATACCAGCTATATTTGCGTCAACACCATTTATTTATTAACGATTCTTCATTTCCAATTTTCCAGGATAATCATCTCAACTAGTAAGACGTGACATAAGCAAGAGGAAACAGCCTGGGGAAAATTGAGTTCTTTGCATTAACAATCATGACACATAATCCATAACAGGGAATGTGAACGATCGCCAGGACAAAATACCTGCAAGATATCTACAATCATCACAGTGCATTGGCGTCAGGATAATACAGCCAAAAACATGTTTTTATGCATACCACAAAGGAGCCCACGGTAGATCTGGCGCAAGAACTGGTTCTGGCAGCCTGAAAGAGGTTCGGAATATACGTTATTAGCTTTTGAAACGGACACATTTTAACAGAAATGCTTACCATGTGAAAGCACAGGCGTGAATAACCCATTGGAAGACAACATAAAAGCAGCTCCACTGCACAAGGTACGCCATCCGAAACCATGGAAATGCCTAGAAGCAAGACAAAAGTGAAGGAATCGAAATACTTTTATCTATAGATACGTTGTGCTTCAATATGCTCTATCTGTTATTTGCTTATTCTTCCATATAAACGCGAGTATATGAATAATTAGGTATAGGAAAGAAGCTTCCAATGCCACTTACAAGGTTGTTGAGAGCAGTGTCTATCAGAAGAAAAACTGCACTTAGAATGTGCATGCAACTCATCAACTGGAAACCACATATCAACAAGTTACTCAAATCCTTTTGTTTATAGCAATCCATATTCAATATCTCAAGCATAAGCGACAATCCTGTAAACTTGTTTATAGATCACCAACAAAGCAACGTACTAAAAAAGCACTTTGAGGTTAGGAGACCCAACACAAGCTAAATATATGCAGCTGGGGAAACATTGATTCTCACCAAATCCAGCTGAAGATGTTCGTTTGATCCAAAAGGGACTATAATGCACCAAAAACCAACTTCTGTCAGGACCACTGCACCTGCACTAGTCTGTTACCAAAGGGAAATTTTCCATGAAACTGATGAACAGAAAATTATAAGAAAACACAAAAGGAAATCTGAAAATTTTTGCATATTTCCTTGTGATATTCAGGGCAATATAGGCCCCCAAAGTTATGAATTGGGCTAACCTGATATAAAATCTGCATAAGATACCCCCAAAATCCGGCCCTTTGTCGAGCAACCTCCTCAGCAGAGCGACTTTGTAATTTGATGGTTGCCCTAGTTTCCTTTGCTCTGTAGGTTATGGAGGACAATAGTCCAACCCATTCCACATCTCTTTTCGTTATCCCATTTCCAAAAGAAGGTTGCGATGCAGACAGGAAACATCCGTAAGTAGATATTACGGTGGCCAGCTGTGTGCAAAGTTCCACCAGACGTCTTCAGCAAGCAAAAAGCAAAAGGATATATATCTGTGGAACACTAAATTGGGCCAAATAAACCAGGATATAATTAACAGGTTATGTAATAACTTTTGACTTACCCCGAAATATATCATAAGATACGTAACCAACGTAAATGTCCACCTGCAGACAAACAATTTATCCAAATTTTGGAGATTTTACTCAACATTCTCAACTACAGTTTAAACATCAGATGAACGTAATACTACCACATATGAATTTCTCGGCAGAGGAGACAATAACTGGCAATCATTGTTAAAAACATCATTTAAGTTATCCCCTACGTGTATATTACTTGCATATATTTGTAAATTCAGTTCAAATTCCTAACATTATTGTCCATCTTAAGCAGCAGCTAATCCAATTGCATTACTTGACACCAGGTTCCTGGAAAACATGGTTAATATATTGATCAAAGAAAGAAACTTGTGAGGTGATCTTATTGTTAGAAATATGTGGATTAATATAATTGCACTATTAATTCCATATGCATAACCATCAATCAAATTGTCTAATGTATGTTTAATAATAATAAGGAGATTGTTAATAATTTCTTAATTGCATTGAGGTACATGGTAATACCCTAATATCTATATGTTGGCTTATTAAACTATAGTTCATAACATTTCTAAAATGAAATAATTATCATATTCTACCTCTTAGGGTAGAACATGTTATAAGATATAACATATGGTGAGATTGTGTATATATGGTGTATGGGCGTGTAAAACAGAAAATTAGATCTTCTACCATTAGCTTCCTCTTGCGCAAGATGTTCTTAATTTTTGATAGGTTGGGGTGAAAGATGGAGAGAATCCACCAAGACTCTATGCCAACTATTGGAGGTATGTTTTAATCTTATTGTGTTGTTATGCTTTAAATAAAATGAGATCTTGACTGTGTGATTGAAAGTGAATGCATTTGTGTTTATAGTAATTGGTATCAGAGCTCTATAGTCATTTGATTATAGGGCTCGTTTTTGATATCAACTCATTTTTTTTCAAATCGGTTTTTTGATAAAATGACTTCGAAATGATGCATTAGAGGTGGAGAAATTATTGTTGGTTGTTGTTGTTGCCTTTTATCTTTGTTTTCGACAACGAATCGCGATTTTTTGGGTAAGTTTTTTGAATAACTTCATGTTTTCGTTCATAGCCGAAATGGGTGTGATGTTTTCAGATTTTGGAGCACTTTTGGCTGAAATGGATATGTGAAATTCATTGAGCTTGAAAAATGGAAGCAAACTCCTCAAAAATTGTTGAAAACCGAAGGCCAGAGTGGAGATACAGTCGGGTCAACCCGCGACCCTGTCGATCCATCCCAAGGTTAGGGACGATGCCTACGGCGTTGTCCCAACCCTGATACATTTTCCTTTCTATTTTTTTAATTTAAAAAACTTCAAAAAAATTCTGCATAGTGTGTGTGGGGGCGCGTGCAAGGTCCTTGTTGGATCATTTTTCTTTTTTTGCTCCATTTTTAATTCTATTTTTCCCATATGTTTATGCACAAGATTAATTAGTAATTTGTATTTGATAATTCTAATTTTTTAATCTTATTGTGGCATAAACATGATTATTTATTGACAATAGTGAATGCTTATTTTTTAACTATCATAGAATTGAGCATGTGAAACTATTTGTGATGAGAAATTTTTTAAATATTAATGTATGATTATAATTTTATGTTTTTTCCTCTAAAATAACGTTAAGATCGATAAGTGTAATTAGTTATCATGTCAATAATTACTACTTAGTAGGATGCTTAATATGGTGAAGAAATTTTATTGAAATATTATGAACCGCACAATTTTTCTATCCTCTCGATAGTATATTGATGATTTGGTTGTAATATTTAATAAATTGTTCTTACATATGAATGAGTTCTATATTTGTTTGGGGAACTCTAGCATGAATGATATAATTAATTTTAAGAAAAAGAGCACGAATTGCATGATTCTGTTTTAACATGCAAATCATAGTTATTGCTCTTGATTCTCATTCAGCTTTAAGCAATCCGAGAGTCTCTGCTATCTTGACGCTGAATGGAACAAACCACAAGTAGTAGGTTAAATCTCTCGTGATAAATTTGACTATCATGCGAATGGACTTGGCCTTGAGAATTGATCCACCACCTAAACCCACTGATGATGCTACTGAGAAGGATAGGAAATCCTATAAGGAGTGGGCATACTCTAACCAATGTTGTTTGATGATTATGAGGTATCACATGAATGAATCCATTCTTGATAGTATTCTCGAGGTGATAATGCAAAGGATTTTCTTGCTACCATTAAGAAGAAGTACAAGAATTTCTCAAAAAATGAGAAGAATGAGTACTTAAACATGCTTCTTCACACCATTTATGATGGTGCAAGTGACATTAAGGCTCACATCGACAAGATCATAGGTTGTTACGATAAGCTTAAGACTATGTATTTGGACCTTGGTGAGGATTACATGGTATGGTTTATGATGGGGACTCTTCCTTCTAAATTTGATCTGATCATATCAAGCTATAATGCACAAAAAGAGCAATGGACAATTAAGGAGATGACTGTTATTCTTGCTAAGGAAGAGGATGACATGAAAAGGGAAGGCAAGAAGTATCTCTATGATGACAAACCACAACAATTCTTAAAAGAGAAAGTTCACTTCTAATAGCTCAAGTAACCAAAAGCCTTTCAAGAATAACGTTGTTGGTCCTAAAGGAAGTGGACAGGCGAGCTCATCTTCTGTTAGTCAGAACAATAATTTTTTTAAAGGGAAGTGTAACTTTTGTCAGAGTTTTGGGCACAAGAAAGTTGATTGTCGAAAACTCAAAGCTCACTTAGAGAAGAAAGGTAATTATCTTATGATGGTTTGTTTACAGTCCAGTATTATTGATGTTCCCTTCAATACTTGGTGGTTAGATACTGGAGCAATAATTCACGTTACAAATTTCTTGCAAAAATTGACAAGTTGAAGAAGGCCGACTAGTTCTGGGCAACATATGTACATGGGAGACAATACCAAAGTCAAAATTGAATTTTCTAGGACAGTTAAATATAGGACATCTTTTTGTGTTACATGATGTCGCTTATTTACCCTTTATTAGGAGAATTTTAATTTCTGTATCCATTTTGGGTAGACTAGGTTATAGTCTTCTTTTGGGAACTGAAAAACTGACTTTGTAGCGTGATTCTCTTTTGGTGGGAAATGGAATTTTATGTGAAAATTTATACAAACTTGAGTTGAATGATGTTGTTACTATTTCTTCTTCCTCTTCTCTTAATACTGTTGTTGGTTTCAAACGTATGAAGTTGGATTTGAGATCTTCTATGTTATGGCACAAACGTTTAAGCCATAATTTTAGAGATAAAATGGAGAGGTTGGTAAAAGATGGTGTACTTCAGGATCTTGATTTTTCATATTTGACTACCTGTGTTGATTGTATTAAAGGAAAGTTGATCGCTAAGGATAGAAAAAGCAAAACAAACAAGAGCTCAGAATTGTTGGAGTTGATTCATACTGATATATATGAACCATTTATTCCACCTGCTATGGGTGATTATAAATACTTCTTCACTTTTATTGATGATTTTTTCAGGTATGGTCATCTGGAGCTCATTCTTGAAAATTTTGAATCTTTGGAGGCATTTAAGATTTTCAAGACAAATGTTGAGCTTCAAAAGGGAAAGAAAATCAAGGTAGTTAATTATAATAGAGGTAGAGAGTATTATGGGCATTATGATGAGAGTGGAAGGAATCCAGGGCCTTTTGCTAGATACTTGCAAGAATGTAGTATTGAAGAAAATATAAAATGCTAGGAACACCTCAGTAGAATGGAATCGTTGAAAGAAGAAATCGCACTCTTCTTGATATGTTACGTTGTATGTTGATTCATTCTAGTTTGCCTGAATTTTTATGGGGTGAGGCGTTGAAGACAGTTGTTTATATCTTGAATCAAGTAACTAGCAAGTCAGTCCCAAAGACTCTATATGAGTTATGGTCAAGTAAGAGATCAAGATTGCGCCATTTTCATGTTTGGGGTTGCAAAGTAGAAGTGAGGCCCTATAATCTACAATCTAATAAGCTTGATCCGAAAACTATTAGTGGCTACTTTGTAGGCTATACCGTCGGATCAAAGGGTTCTAGATTCTATTGCCCATCTCACACGACTAGAATTATAGAATTAGATAGAGATGTCTATTTTGAAGATGAATTTGGTTCAAATTAAGGGTCAAGAGAAATTGTATTAAGGGAAGAATGCATTCTAGTCCCTGTACCTATTGCTTCCGCTCCTACTGATGACCCTATGATTGAACAGATTCCAGTAGAATCTCATGATGAACCTCTGAATCAAGCATAGGATGAAGTCATTGATACTGGGGATGATGAAGTTGTTGTCAGGAGATCACAAAGAACACGTATACCTGTCATTCCTGATGACTATATTGTCGATTTGTAGGAACATGAGTTCAATGTGGGAGATAATATTGAACCATCCAGTTTTCAAAAAGCCATGAATAATCCTCAATCTACGTTATAGATGAATGTAATGGAAGATGAGTTGAGTTCCATGTTACAAAATGGAGGTTGGGAGTTAGTTGAACTACCTAAACGTTGCAAACCCATTGGGAGTTGGTTGGTACTGTATTTTGATGACATTCTACTTGCTTCTAATGATACTGATCTATTGTTTGAGACAAAACAACTACGATTTAGTCATTTTGATATGAAGGATCTTGGTGAGACCTCTTATGTACTTGGAATTCAGATTCTCCAAAATAGAGCTAATGGGATTATTCGATTGTCTCAAAAGACTTGCATTGATCAGATCTTGAAAAGATTCAATATGCATTCTTGTTCTCCTAGAAAGGCACCAATAGTGAAGGGTGACAAGACCTCAAAGGCCCAATGTCCACAAAATGATAAAGAGAGAGATGAAATGAAAGTCATTCCTTATGCGTCACTTATAGGCAGCCTGATGTATGCTCAAGTATGCATGCGCCCTAATATTGTTTTTGTTACAGGCGTGTTGGGTAGATATTTGAGTGATCCTGGACTTAGCCACTGGAAAGCGGCTAAGAAGGTCATAAGGTATCTTCAGGGTATCAAAGATTATATGTTGACTTATCGGCGAACTGACAATCTTGATATAGTTAGGTTCAGTGATGCTAATTATTCAGGACATATGGATGATAAAAAGTCCACTTCAGGCTACATCTTTATGATGGTTAGAGAAGTTGTATCATGGAAAAGTGTCAAGCAGACACTCACAGCGTCCTCTACAATGGAGGCAGAGTATATGGCGTGGTATGAGGTAGCTTGTCAAGCAATATAGCTGCAAAATTTTATTTCAGCATTGGGTATTGTAGACTCTATTTCGGGTCTGCTGAAATTTTATTATGATAACTCCGCAGCGGTAGCTATCTCTAAGAACACTAGAAGTACTTCTCGCTCAAAGCATATTGATATAAAGTACTATTTTGTTAAAGAGAAATTTGTTGAATCCCTCATTACTGTTAAGTATACGCCTACAACTAGCATGTTAGCAGATCCACTTACAAAAGGCTTACCTATATGTGTGTTTGCAAAACACATCTCCCACATGGGATTGTTAGGAGCCTAGCTTGATAAGATTAGTGGGAGTTTGCTATTTTGTATTGAACGTGTTAGCACTTTGTACGAATTGCTTATGAATTTTATATATGAAACATGCATATTATCCAAGTGGGAGAATGTTAAAAATATGTGGACTAATATAATCACAACATTAATTTCACATGCATAACCATTAATCGAATTGCCTAATGTATGTTTAATAACCATAATGAAATAGTTAATAATTTACTAATTGCATTTGAGGCACATGGTAGTACCCCCAATAACTATATATTGACTCATTAAACTGTAGTAACATCCCTAAAATGACATAATTATCCTATTCTATCCCTTAGGGTAGAACATCTTATGATTTACCCAAAAAAAAACATGTTATAAGATGTAACATATGGTGAGATTGTGTATATATGGTGTGTGGGCATAAACAGAAAATTGGGTCTTCTACCGTTAGCTTCCTCTTGCACAAGGTGTTCTTGATCTTTGATATGTTAGAGTGAAAGATGGAGAGAATCTACCAAGACCCTATGCCAACAATTGGAGGTTTGTTTTAATCTTATTGTGTTGTTATGCTCTAAATAAAATGTGATATTGGTCGTGTGATTGAAAGTGAATGCATTTGTATTTAAAGCACTTACTAGGTGTAGAAATAGAATGCAAAAGCTTTGTGGCATGTGAATTATGAATAGGACGAAGTGGTTTTGTTTTTTTCCACTTAAATTCAGCCGATGGATAATTCAAATATAATGGTTTTGTTTTCTTAAGAACTCATCCACGTAAGTTTGTGATTATTGAAACTATAACATAGAGCTTGTTAGAAATACAATTATTAAAAGAAGTTCTAACATTTCGAAATCACAATTCTGGTTAATAAAGAGCAAGTAGTCTTGTCAAGTGGCATGTTAATAACTCAAAAAAACATTTGGACGCATTTCAAATTTGAAAAGAAATTTAATTTTTTAAGTATTGTTCATGTTAACGAATACATTTATACTAATAAAATTAGAATTTTAAAAGTTGCAAAAAGTAACCTGACCAGTAATTAGATTTTTTGTCAAATTCTAATGTACCAAGTTATAGTATATAAGATCGACATACATCGAAAAAATTCCAATCTTATTAAAAAAGAGAAGATTGCTATGTAACTAAAGTATATCAAAATTAAATTTTTATAAGCATTGCAATTTTAGGATACAAAAAGAAATAAGCGTCGGTTAAACCATAACAATGTAACCTAGTGATAGAACTAAAAAAATTTTCTTTTTTTAATTCAAATTCCTTTAAGTAAAGATCAATATATGCTTGTTTGATAACTACTTTTCATTAAAAGAAACATTCTTCGAGAGGTTTAGTGTTCTCTTAGAATTTAGTAGGTCTCATATATGATAATGTGACCTCTTCATGTTAGATCATATAAAAACAGTTTTTTTATTAGTTAAAAATAGGTTTGCATATAACCGAACCTCTTCAAATTTCACGTATTAAGAGAATTTCTATTAGGTATTAGTGTAGTAGTCTTGGCGCTTGTACGCTCTTTAAAATCTATTTGGTGGCTGTCGGCCTCAGGGGCGGAGCCACAGTGAGGGCAAGTGGATGGCTCCAAAAAATTTTACTTGTAAAAATTATTATTTAAAATTTTGATGGTATAAAAAAATAAAATTTTGCTATAATTAAAATTTTGCCCCCACTTAAAAAATTTTCTGGATCCGCCCCTGGTCGGCCTCACCGGTAAGTTCACGTATCGTGATTTATTGAGATGCTTTTCTAGAGAAAGATGACGGTGTGATGTTCCCTTAGAAATTTACTAGTGCATGACCCTATTTTCTTGTTATGATTTTCATCTTATAGTTGCCTATGGATAGTCCCTATTTTAACTATTGGAAGCATCATATACTTTGTGTGAGATTTAGATTGTAATTTAAATGTTAAATCACATATTGCATATTACACCAAAATAATTACAGTGAAAATTCTTGACCTCTTTTTTCAAGTAAGCCAAGCCAGATTGCATAGAATTTCTATTTCATTTTTCTACTTTTGTTTCCCTAAACCAATTATTTATCTTAGGATACTCTCACTGCTAAAAGCTATTTATTCTTAACATCCTCTGTATCTTTGGCTACAATCTCATTAAGGATAGAACTTTGGGAGTCATGCAAGTAAAGACAATAGGTTTCATTAATGAGATGCAAAAACAGCTGGCCCGAAGATAACCAGAGCGCAAAGCCGCACTTGCTAGCTAGCGTAGGCCAATAGCCTAGACATTTTCATTAGAACTTGATATCATATTATTCGAAACCAGATGAGATGGTCATTACGGTCGTTGACTAGTAGGCCAGGATCGATTGTTGTGTTGACATGGACAGAGCCTAATGGGGACAAATTAGCGGATATGGCCATGCGGGGTAGTGTCCATTTCCGGTTGTTGTTAGAGACAGGACGGAGAGAGCATTACCGGCCAATCTAGGGCTTCCTATCTAGCAATTTTCCCTATTGCACTGATATTTAAACTTATTACTGTGACAGACAATTGCTTTCTCAATAAAGGATATAAGACAAGGAAGCATTAGTGTAATATTGGAGTCTGTGTCTTCTTGGATATTGGCATTTAATTTTCACCGGACCTGACCACTATTCTCAACCTGAAAAATGTGAAACATAAAAGTCCTATAACATTCCCTGAATAAACAACTCGATTTTCTAGGGTTTACTATCGGTATAAAGATTTTATATACAGAGCAAAAATATTATACGGAACTGCGAAACATACCATTGTTGTGATGAACAAAAGTTTTAATTGTTGACGCTGTTGTAGCCATTTAAAGACCACAAAATCAAGGAATGAAGAAGGAAGAATTCTTACCCGGTATCGTCAACATAGAAGGTGGGACCCCAGTCCACAATATCCAAGGTCAACAACGCAGCCATGATCAGAAACGACATGAAACGAGTAAGGAGTAGCCATATTGGGCTCACACCTCTCCAGCAAGTGGTCCATAACTGCGACGAGCTAACGTGCTTGCTGTGAAATGTTTCCACAAAACAGCGGATGTCCGGTCGAGCCACGAGAAGGCTGTCGTAACAGGTGTTGTCGTCACATTCTGTTGCGAGTTCTTTTCTCCACAGCACCCACAATGACCCAATGTAGGCCCCCACCACTACACCAAAACATACGAAATCGTACCAGTATATGAGCCCTACCATAGCTTTTTGACCAAAAAGTTTAGGACTAGGAAATGATTCTGTTTAAAACATATATAGAGTTTGTTTGAAGGCAGAGATTTAGGCTAGTAGTTTTGACTGTTTGTTTTGGCACTTCTTGTTCTTGTGAAATTCTCGTGACTGAAGGTTTATTAAAGAAAGAATAAGGAAGGATTATTACTCGAGCCGGCATAAAATATAAAAATATGTAAATATGGCAAGTGGACTAGGTACTTCTTTTGATGTGTTGACATGAGTTGTCGGTATTATGATTTGTTCGTAATTAGAAAATTTTAGTTATTAATTGTCCAATTATATATTAACATATGAATATATTGCTTAATCTTGAGATGTATTTGTAATTACAAATTTGTTTAAATGGAAAAGAAGAATATACTAAAAAATTATCGTTCAACATAGTGCTAGAGCATGTTCAATTTTAATAGAACTGCTCAAACACGGATTTGTTATTTTTCTTTCAAAACTCATATTCAAAAGCTACATGACCCTATTTTTATGGATTACTAAGACAACAGTAAAAAGTTAGGAGGCATTGCTAAAATGCTTCTAAGATGGATTGGACAAAACTCGTCTCTTTAAGTCGAGTAAAAACTCTTTTTCTACAAGAAAAGAGGTAGATCATTGTTAACATACTATAATGAATTTATTGCTATTTTAAAGAAAATTAATCATAAGACTACAAAAAGAACTACTGAATTTCTATATATATATATATAAAAAGAAGGAACCATTGAAGGAGTAATCTAATTATATTCAACAATAGTTAGTTCAAGTTCATATATTTTTGGTGCAATTGGATTCTGAATTTGATAAGTTTTACAAAAAGATCCAAGACTTTATTTAGAAAACACATTTGCATACATGACTACGGGAGGAAGTATTATCAACAAAGATAGACAATCAAAGGATCTCGTCCAATTTTGGAACAATTATGCTGGCCAACTAAACTTGACAAGGACCATCATTTGGTTAGGTGAAGAATTACATTAATCAATCAAGGGTTAATTATAAAAATTGTTATGATATAAGGAGATGGCGGAACCAGGATCGAATCAAGATGAGCGAAAAGTAGAATAAATTTGGGTAAGAATAATAGTAAATATGAGACTCAATGATTTACGTGGTTCACCCAAGTTGGGCTACTTCCATGGATGGTAATGAGTGAAAATTTCACTATAACGGAGAAGAGTACAAATTAAATCCTCTAAGTACAATGAGGATAAAAAATTTTGTGTATAATCTTACAAAATAAAACTCTTTTCTAAAATAAAAGTGAATACAAATTTGAGTTAATATGGTGAAGATAAACTCTCAATTTTTTGCAAGTTTCTCGATGTTGCATGCATGAAAATTGAAGGGATTCAAGATGTATTTATAATGCTCAACTTCTTACCACTTTTGCCTTGCACCATAAGCTAAATTGTCTTCAAGGTCGGCAAGAAATGGTTAAACGCAGAAGATCAATAGGTGACCTTGCCCTCCTTTCAACTCCCAGGTTCTTCCCCAGTTGTGTTAATTGGTTGATCGGCCTCCTTAGCTTGTTTTAAACTACCCACTGACACCAGCTTATCGGGGCCTATTGGGAGGTCAGCGTCTGGTCCTCCCTTGAACTCTAACTCCCATCGTGTTCTTCCCGTACTTCGTGCTTGCTTTAGTTGCTACCTAATCTCAGGCCAACTTGTTAACCAATTAATTTTTAGTATAATTAAAGCTAATTGTTCTTTATATTTATATATTATATAGCAAGCAAGTCCCCCTTGTAAAAATGTGGGAATTCCACATGACTACCCTGAGAGGAACAAATATTTGTTGAGTTGTCCACCAACAAAAACATTGCATTGATTGGAGCATTAAATGTTTGACGTGAGAAGTTTGACCTTAGATTCCTTAGCAAATAAAATAAGCCAGCATTTATTGTTGATGAAGAAGAGTTTGAGTCATATTTTCAACAATCTCCGCTTTGACTCAAATTCAACGAGTTACTCATCGCCATATAAAACCCCAAAGGGTAATCAAATGCTGCAAACATCGACTAAGTCTAAGCAATTCTTGAACTTAGTGATGGATAGTGGCTTGGTCAAATTATCTGCAGGATTGTCAGACATATAAACTTTCTTTACAACAATTTCTCTCACGACAACATGTCTATAATATAGTGGTACTTTACACCAATATGCTTCGAGGTCGTTTGGTTCTACTTTTATTTTTCTATTGTAGTTTCAGTCTTTGTTTTCAGTTTTTTTATTTCTATTTTTCTTTCAAATAAAAACAAAAACTTGTTTGGTTATTAATGTTAATGTAGTTATATTTTTATCACTAATAATAATTACATATTAGATAAAACTTAAAGATAA
>JANZLH020000061.1:173324-187346 GCA_026770325.2 Erythroxylum fimbriatum
CATGTTTTTGACTTTAGGCTAGCTTTAAACCTTTTTCGTCGGTTCCAAGAAGTGAGACGACCCGAGGTTGCAACTTACACTGCAATCTTGGAATGTATTGTTTTTGACTGGTTTCCAAGGATAGATTTTAAAATCAAACGACGAGCTGCGATCACCCTCCTACATCCGTTTTTCTTTAAATATTAAAGAGTTTATTCTATTAAAGGATAATTTAACATGTGACACTTGCAACTCTAGTTTGATTACCAAAAATTGGAAAAAAAAATATTCATTTTAAAGAAACAAAATGTTAACTTTTTAAGGGTAACTTATTGATTAATTTCTAACATTATTGGTGCATAAGTCTAACATGTAGTTTTTTTTTATTTCAATTGAGGGTTTTATTAAGGGAAGAAACATTGTTAGGGAAAAAAAAAGAAAACATCAAGTAAGAAGGAAATGAAACGTCATCATATAGATAAAAAAATCCTTTTTATAGTTACTCTTACATCCTTGTGCATATATACAAACCATATGGATGTATAGTCATTGCCTATGATCCAAATAGAATTAAGGTCTCAAACATTTTGTCTATGGATTAAATTATTCATCTCTTAGTAAACTTGTATCAAGAGAGGACTAAGTTTTTTTCGACTTCTTTCATAAGTCCAATTATGCATTCCAAAGAAATTCCTTATATTAAAAAATCATAGATATCCATTATTGAATTGACTCTCTATAAATTATTCTAAGTGAGGATTTAATATAGTGCTTCCCTATACTCTTCATCTGAGGGGAATATATTTTTAAAATAATTCAATGAAGATTTTAGGATTTGTGCTAATCACATAGAAGTTACTGATATAAAGTATAAAGAAAATTTCTTACTTGGAGGAATTTTAAAAAAATGGAAATTGGCACATAAGAAAAACTGTAGATGGAATTTGGCCACTAATGATTGGTTGGATGAATTTCTACAAAGCAAAACAATCCTTAGTAGCCCTGTCTTCTTAATCATTCTCCAAGTATCATTGAAAACTTAAACATAAGTTAGTATAAGAAGGCTCCCCTTCACTTAATTTAATATCTTAGATCATTTATTTGTTTCTAATGTTTGCAGGCTCAGTTTGTGTTGAGGAATGTCCATAATCGTCCGACGTCCTCCTTCTTTGTAGATTGTGGTTGTCTGTCCATCCAGGTAAGTCATCCAACTAATGTCTCCAATATGTTTTGCTTTACTAGTGCGAGTATTTGTGAGGAATTTTTTAAACTGCAAACGAGGTATTGTTTTTATATTGTTGTTTGCAATATTCTGAGTATCATTGATGATAACATAAAGTTACGATTTAATAGTCTAGTAGTAACTTAAATCTGAAAGACTCTAATTACTAGTAACTTAAAGTTGATGTAACAATTGAATTGAATAAGGATTGTATTTAATATGGATATTTTTGAAACATTGAAGCATAATAAACCACTAGGTAGTTATATAGGCTAGAAACCAGTGATGTAGCTCCCATGAGGCTTGTAGGTGAAAAATTCCACGAGCCTAGAAGCTACAGCGAGAACATGTTTCTCGATTCACAGGCGTACCTTAGACTTTCTTACTTTCGAGCTTTGTCAACAAACTTCAATGCTATAGACTGTAATTACTAGTAACTTGAAGTTGATGTAACAATTGAATTAAATAAGGATTGCATTTAATATGGATATTTTTAAACAATGAGGCATAATAAACCTTTAGGTAGGCATTTAGGCTGGAAACTAGTGATGCGGCTCCCATGAGGCTTATAGGTGAAAATTCCATGAGCCTAAGAGCCACAGCGAGAACATGTTTCTCAATTCACAGGTGTGAACAACGCCATGTACCTTAATTAATGGAACTTAGTAAGTTATTAGAAGATATTTATATGTATATATATGCAAATATATATATATATATATATATACACATGAAAGTGTGTGTGTGTGTGTGTGACGTTAGTAAGAAATGCCACAAACTTTCGTGTGTTTTTTGTCACCTTTCACCATCCTGAATTAGTTGGTTGATGGAATTGTTATGAATATGTTAAGCATCATGTGTTGTGCTAGCCTTGAATTTCTCACTTTCACCTCAGTGTTTCCTTTTAACATTCTAACTAAATCTCTTCGTTTTCCTAGAGTTGGTTTTTTCGGTTTAGCTTAATGACATTTGACGAAGTAACTCTGAGGTTTCAACATGCGGGATCTTTTGTTAATGTGGGTGATAATGTTATGTATGAAGGTGGTTTTATGGATGAAATTGAATTTGATCCTGACTTATTGAGCTATTTTGAACTAGTTGGTGTATATAAGAGAAGTGGGTATAACAATGTGAAAAGGATATTTTATCTTATGCTTGGTTTTGAACTACGTAATGGCTTAAGGGTTGTATAAGATGATGCTAGTATGTTAGATATGGTTAGTCAGGTGATGGGTGCGGGTGGTATTGATATTTATATTGAACATAGTATGGATACCCCTGTTGAAGTGATTAAGGATAAATGTAATGAGGTTAATTATGGTTAAGGTAGTTGAAGATAATGGTGAGGATGTTAATAATGAAGGTTTTGGAGGTACTGTAGGTAATTTAGACAATGTTTCAAATGAGGAGGATG
The DNA here is from genome assembly GCA_026770325.2 of Erythroxylum fimbriatum. NCBI lineage: Eukaryota > Viridiplantae > Streptophyta > Magnoliopsida > Malpighiales > Erythroxylaceae > Erythroxylum > Erythroxylum fimbriatum. The sequence continues at coordinate 175,940 of JANZLH020000061.1, forward strand.
AAAATGATGCAGATATGGAGAATGAAGATGATACAAATATAGAGGTTAAAGAGGATGAAGACAATTTAGAGCAAAGAGATGAAGGTAATGGTTCGGATGAAGATGTTGAAGAGGATTTAGGGCAAGGAGATGAAGGTAATGGTGTGGATGAAGATGTTGAAGAAGATTTAGAGTAAGGAGATGAAGGTAATGGTCCTGATGAAGATGTTAAAGAGGATTTAGAGCAAGGAGATGAAGGCAATGGTCCTGATGAAGATAATGGACCATATGAAGCTGATGCAGGTGATGTTGATGATAAAGATAAGGTAGTTTTGTCTTAATATTATGATAGTGATGAATATGGAGAACTTGTTAGTGATGTAGATGATATGGTAGATGATGTTACTAGGAGGAAAATGAAATACACTGTTTATAATGAAAATGCAGCTGAGCCTTATATTAAAGTAGAGATGATTTTTCCTAATCATTTGTAATTTAAGTGTACAGTGAGTTTGTTATCCATCAAAACAATGAGAGTTGTCATATTTACTAAAAATAAGCCCAACTTTGTCTAAGGTAAATGTAGGACAGAGAACTGCCCTTGGTATATATATGGAGCATTTGATAGGAAGTTGTAGCCATTTCAAGTTAGGAAATTCAGGAACAATCATAACTGTAATAGGGTATACAAATCCTAGGATGAACACCAGCATCTTATCTGACTTGTTGAATGATAAGTTTAAAAGGGAGCCATTTTTAAAGAATGATGATATCAAATTTTACATTAAGGATTGTTTAGGTGTTGAATGTCCATGAGTATGGTGAGAAGAGCAAAGAAAAAAAACAATGTTGTGATCAACATTAAAGAGGAGTTTGGGAAGCTTGGGTCTTATACTGAAGTTATTAGGCAAACCAACCTAGGAAGCATTGTTACATTAATAGTGTCTCGGCCAATTCCAACATCTCCACCTATATTTGAAAGAATGTACATATGCTTAGAAGTCATTAAACATAGGTTTAGGCATGGATGCAGGCATTTTCTTGGCCTAGATGGATGTTAGCTGAGAACCAAAATTAAAGGTGAACTTCTATGTGCTGTGGGAAGAGATGGAAACAATCAAATGTTTCCTGTTGCTTGGGCTATAGTTGAAGTTGAGTCGACAGCCACATGGAAGTGGTTCATTGAAAGGCTGAAAGAAGATTTGCCTCACTCGGGCTTCGAAACTGGTTGGACTATAATGACTGAACAACAAAAGGTAAAAGTTTCACATCAATCTTGTTTTTACTTTCATTGAGAGTGTAACTGTTATGAAATATGTAGAGTTGCATCCATACTCCTAGTTAAATGGTTATGTTTTCCCTTGCAGGGACTTGATAGAGCCATTGTCGATTTGTGTCCAGATGCTGAGCTCAGGTTTTGTGTTAGACATGTTTATGTGAATTGGCATGGAAGATGACATAAAGGGGAAGAGATAAAGGAGAATTTTTGGAAAATTGCAAAATCCTTCACAGTAAGGGAATATGAAGAAAATTTGGATAAGCTTAGAGCCAAGAAGCAAAGGGCAGTAGAAGATATTGAGAATTATGCACCAGTTCAACAATGGTGTTGGGCTTTCTATAGGGAAGATTCTATGATCGAGTTGGTTGACAATAACTTATGTGAGGCCTTCAATAAGACTCTGGTTGATACAAGGAAAATGTCAGTTTTAGGGTTGTTTGAGCATATTAGAAGAGAATTGACGAAAAGAATTGTGAGAAAAAGAAAAGAGGCTTTAGGGCCAAGAATATGGGAAGCAATTGAGAAGAGTGTCATGATTGCTCAACATTGTTCAGTGCATCATAATGGAGAATGAGGCTATAAGATTGATCATGGACTGAACAGATATATGGCGAGGCTTCAGAACAAAATATGTTCTTGTAGGATATAGACCCTCTCTGCATTCCTTGTGCACATGTCATATGTGCTATTAGAGACAGTAGGGTTAATATTGGATAGTACACTTCTAATTGGTTATGGAAGACTGAATATGTCAAAGCATACGGGAAGGCAATTCAACCGATGCCTGGTATGAAGGCTGGCCCATTAGTAATGAAGATATTATTAGGCTACCATAATTCAAAGAAGGGCCTGGTAGGCTCAAAACAGCTAGAAAAAAGGGCATTAATGAGCCTCAAAAGAATACAAAAGTAAACAAAAAGAAAAATGTTAACCACGTGTCTAGGAGGGGCATGATCATTATATGTAGCCATTGTCATACAGAAGGACAACAAAAGATGTTATCCTTGGAAAGGTCAATAAGTAATTTCTAAGTTGTTTTGTCTTTTTATGGTACAACTAAGATTCTTTTCCATAGTAGTGGTAATCTTCTAGGTATTTTTGTTTTGGTATCATTAGTATCAATGACAGGTTCCAGCCCAATTTCAAAATTCGAACTTAGACCAGTCAACTAATTTTCATATGGAGCAAAACACAACGAACTCACTGTCAACCCCCGAAAATATATCCACAGTTGAAACCAACACTGGCAACCCAGTAAGTACCTCTAAATTTGCATCCAACACTGAAAGGGGAAAGAAAGGTAAAAGAAGACCAAAAGTCTCTACTTCTGCCTCTGCCTTTGCCTTTGTTACTGTGTCTGTATCTGCTGGTGCCACAACTGCTTCAGGTACTGTCAACACCTTAAGTATCACTCATGTATGTGGAAGTGCAAATGAAACAACCTCAGTTATTCTCCCAACACCTAGAGGTGCTTCAGAAATAACAAATATCTATAAATCTTCAAAGGCCACCACCAAGAACCAAACCAAAAGGAGAAGAGGGCCTGGTTATGGTGTTGCAGATGATGGAAGTGGATTGAGGATGTTTGGTGTTGACAGATGTAGTCCAAATTTTCAAGCGAAAATTATAGGAAAAAGGCATGTCACATACTCTTCTCTACAACAAGAAGCAAATAGGAAGATTAAGAAACAGGTGGAACGGATGGGGGTATACACAAAGAAACCCCCATCCGTTGTAGGTGTTAAATATTTACATTCTTACTAAACATTAATTAAGTCATGCAGCTCAACAAACATTTGCATTTTATCTATAGCTTGGAAGGAGAAGTTAGAGACCACTAAACCTTAGACAGAAATCAATAAAGAGGAAGGAAGCTATTACTGCGCATGTGAATCCAAGCCAACAAAGTCAAATTGCATCTTCAAAGGGAAAGGACAAAATGTAAACTTAACATTTAATTGTTAGTGAATTAAATAATTTTGTGATATTTGTGAACTGAACAATAATATATTGTAAGGATCATGTTCGGATTAATGTTATTAAGCAATGAATGCAATGACTACCAATATCAGTTTGAATTGCATTTTTTAAATGTTTTTTCCTTTTTGCTGAAGTTCATGAATGGGTTATCGAGAGTGATGGAAGCTTGGTTGGAATTATCAAATTCTCTACAATGTTTTATATTTTTTAGGGAAAGCTTAAACTTTGTGGATGGAAAGAGATGATAAGCATTTTGTAGTAAAGTGTTGGTTTCCTTTATTTTCCAATCAGTGTGAATAACATTTCTTTTAAGTTTTTTCATTTTCGTTGAAGTTCATGAATGGTAGAACATGTACATTGTTAATACAAAGAATTGGAATTATAGGTCTATTAAACATCTTTGTCTCCTCATCAAAAATTTGACGACCTATAAAGCAACTTAACAATTGTGTTAATCATTGGAGGTAAAGTATGGATGACATTTTTTAGAGTAGTCAATTGTTACCTCTTGTAACTCCTTTTGACTACTAACTAATAGTCCATCTCCATTAATTAAAGATCTTATTTTGTCACTAATGTTCCTTACCAAATGTTGAAACATCAAACATTTTTAGGTTAGTACATCAAACATGTTTAGGCTAGTACATCAAACATCAATCCTGTTTAGGCTAGAACATCACATTAGTAATACAACAGATGTTGAAACATCTAACACTTTGCACTTTCCAACACTAGGTTAGGTGAAGAACATTTACACATTGTTCTAGTACATCAAACCATTTCCAGGTAAGGCTTTAAAGGTACAACTATTGCCTTTTTTTCCTTTATTATTTAGACTAACAAACATAAGCAAAACTACTTAACACAAGCTTAAACAAGCAAACCATTTCCAACACTTTGCTGAATGTGTTTCATAACTAGTCCTCGTAGCAACTCTATCACTTCAGCCTTTAATAGATTATTTTGACGATGTAGCATCTTCTCTCTGTTTTTCAGCTCTAAAATAATTTGTCTTGCTCTTGGACAAAATCTTTGATCATGCCCTTCATGAAATCCACAAAAATTTTCACTCTACCATCAAAGAAAAATTAGCAATTTGTTAATGAAATATATGAACATATTTACCTAAAACAACATAAAATGCACCAAAATAAGATTCGACAACCATAAAACCTTCTTCCTGGATTTTCATCAGTCCATGAAGTCCAACTAGGTGCTTTCAAGTTACAGTAATAATATTTAGTCTCTCCGTCTTAGTCCCATTCAACTGGGTAAGTTGAAGAAATCAACTTGTATGACCTCAAATCAAGCTTAGAATTCGTCCCTCTAATGCCAAAGTTGAAATTTTCAAAAATTTCAAACCAACACAAAATCACAACTAAGAAAACAACAAACTGATTCCTCTAATGAACCTCATTACCTTGAAGAACTACTACTTGAGCTCATTCTCAAGTGTTACAGCACAGTGTTGTAATGCTGATTGTGCACCCACTGAAAGCTAGATGATGTCTACAAAACTGAATTTGTTTGCTCCTAATAATCTACATCTCTTCCATGAATGTCATACTTTATCTTTAACCCAACGAATAGAGATAAACAAAACATGGATAACCACCAACAAAGATAAACCAAGTGACACAAATCATATCCTACATACAATGTCAAATACATAGGGAAGAGAAAACTTGATTATATCCTATATACAAATGCATAATAGAATTGTACATGAAAAACAATTATCGTCTGCGAGCTATTCAACCCAATAATTAAACTCATTTAAAGAAGATAAAATAATTTACGTAAATGTAACATTGTTAGGGAAAAGGAATAAAGTGAATATTAAAACATCATAAATTTATATACAAAAATTAGAAAGGAGCATGACTCATTACCTACTTCGGTCTTCAATCACAACATATGTACGTTTCAGATCTCTAAAAACTACCACCCATTCACCTCCAATGTTAAAAGAGAGATCTCACACTCACACTAACAAGAAGGCACAAGTGAGATTGGAGTGAAGGCACATGCTTTAAGTGATGATAGGTCCAGAGATTGGAGTGAAGGCACAACCGAGAGAAAAAAAGATGGTGAAAACACATGTTCATAAAAATCGTTGATTTAGAGTTGAAGAGTATTTCATTTAAGTCGAAATGTAAATGAAATTAATAAAATTTTCCTTAAATTCCACCTAGCTTGGACAATAAATTAGGTCTATTAACGTGGCATCAAAACAGTAATTGACTTGCATGTAATGGCACATGTAAACACATCCTAATTTTCATCCAAAAAAGTATTTAATTAAGCAGACTTGTGAAATTTTAGTCCTTTATTGAGCAAGTTTCAAGTTTAAGTCTCAAACTGATCAAACTAAAAAAGGTTAAGCCTCAATTTGGGCTTTTAGTCGTTAAACCGAGTCGACTTCTTTTGCCACTACTTTCTGATTCGGTTTTAAAAGAGAAATCATCACAGAAGAATCTGCAAGTTCAAAGCTTGATGTGGTAACAATGCAAGAAGTAGTAGGAAAGGTTGGATTAAAATATTGAATATTTAACGATATCAAAATCTTCTTTCAAATGTTGAAGAAATAATTTATGCAACAATGTATTAAGGAATTTAGAAATTTTTGTATTAATTTAGAGTTTTGACAAATTAAGGTTAGTTGATTAGGAAATCTATGAATTTAATTAACAATTTAATTTAAATAATTATTATTACCTATTAATTATTCTAATTACAAATTATACATAATTTAAAATTTTAAAATTTATAGGTAGAGCTCATATGTCAAGTGGCATACACATAATAGTTGAATTCATTAATATATTTTAAAATATATAATAATTGTAACGTTAGCATTAACCTGACATTTAATTAGTAGAAGTTTAATCTTATTAAACATTTCATCAATCTATTTTGAAAGTTTTAAAGATAATTAAGTTGAAATTGAATGCTTTAAAATATTATGATTAAAACTATATTTTGATGAAAATGTTGAATTAGTTTTACTTTTAATATCTTAACCTAATGTTATTAAATCCTCCTTCTCCACTTGTCTTTATTAGACCTCTTTCATTACCATTCGTCAGTGCTATTTCTATATATTCCTATCTCTTTTTCAAATCTTAAAATTTATTAATTTGACATGAAGCCGTTGAATATTAAAAACAAATATATTTTTTACTTGTGAAAGTTATATTGAAATGCAAAATTGATTGAAGATCACAAGATATTTTGAATAAAGAATATTCTCTTTTTACTTATCATTCAGTATTATTTTCTCGTTTATTTTGTTTTTCTATTTTATTATAATATGACTAATTGGTTCTTGTCCCTGTTAGTAAAACAAAACGAACAATTTCTTTTTTCTTTAGAAAAACTAATCAAAAAATTTCATGAATTTCATTACACTTTTTCTAAAATCGTTCTTTTGTCGTGAGCGAGTGTAGTTAATTACTTAATATTTCTTTAATCATCATCACATCATTACACCCAGTTCGAAGTCCCGCAATAAAGCGGAGTCTAGAGGGTCTGATAGTACGCAGCCTTACCCTTACATAAAATATTTCTTTAATATTTAAGTTAATTTATCCTTTTTATTATTAAAAATAATTTTACTTTATAAATTAATTCTAAATAAATAATAAAATATTTCTTAATTAAAATTAAAATATTTTATTAAAATTTGAAAGTAATTTGTCTTTTATAGTAGATAGTAAATTTTTAATTAAGAAACTTATTTCTATTATATTAGAAATACTATTCTAATTAAATCATATATCTTCCTTGTTAAATTTTGAAAAAAGAATTTTTCTAAATTATAGTAAGTAAGAAGAGTAATTTATTAAAATATTTTAAACTAAATTTTATTAAAGAAGTGAAAATAGTTAGAAATGGTTTCTAATATGAATTTGAACATTATTTTCAAATAAAATAAAATTTTTATATGGAATAAAAATTTAAATTACTTAGGAATTAGTGTTAATCTAATTTAATTTTTAAAGAATTAGAAATAGTATTTTAGATTATGATCAATAACTAGAACATAATTAAAATATAATTAAATTATATGCATAATAAATTGTATGCTTTATTTATATGTTTGATATATAACCTGTGAATGTTAAATTGTATGTTTAAATGTATAACATTTTACATGTAATGTGTGTTTAATGAGATCATTCAAAATTCAAGCCATCATTAAAAATTAAATACACATTAACAATGTGATTGTTGTCTTCAATTATTGAAATATAAAACTAGACTTTTGTTTATTGTAAGTTTTATTAAGTAATTCAAGGCCCCTTTAGTCATAATATGTTTTATCTTAAATTAATAAATCATATTTAACTAAATTTGTATGATATGAATGAGTAACTCGTGATCATATGAATTTAGATGCATAGGTAGGAGTAATATATACGATATGTTTTGATAAGAGTTATTACATATCAGATTTAGGAGTCACAAGAGATGTGATTGATAAGGATGTTATCTACCTAATTTAAGTCTAGATGGTTTGTTGAGTGACTCAAGATTAACTAAATTTAAATAGGATCTTAGCCCACTAGAGAGATTAGAATAATCTTTCTAAAATAATGGTGAAGACTTTTTTTTTAATAACACAGTGGAAGTAACAAAATATATATTTAAAGTTATAATCTTATTTGATTGTTATAACATATAACACATTAATTTTTAATATCTTTATATTTTATTATGGTAGAAAAATTATATTTGTTTAGTACAGTTAATCCCAAGTTTTTAAATCAAATTTCTTAGACATATATTAGGTTTGAGAAGAGATCCCAAAGATGGAAAGCAAAGTTATATGTTTATTATACAATATTGCTATTAATCATTGTTGAGGATTTTGGTAACAAAGTTTGAGAGATAAGTTAATATTATATAGATGGAGAAATGTGGTGACACTTTATAATTAACTTACGCCTCAAAAACTTTAAAGGCAACATATAAGATGGATGTTAAAATCATAATAGTACATAAATGGTTGCATAAAATAGATTTGAAAGATATAATACATTGATACAATTGTTTCGGTCTACTTTATACCTTGATAAAATTGTTTCACTCTCCTTAGCTTACCAAAAGTATAACTAAGGACTATAATTGAAGGCATTTTTATACCATTATAATATTTATTTGTTCAAAAGAAATCACTTTATCATGTTCACGATTGTTAATAACTAAAAATTTTAATAGTAACACTAACAAATTAGAAGAAGATACTTACATGACTTTCTTGCCAATACATGATAAGAAAGAGATTATATATATTTCTAATTTATGCTTTTGAGTATTTGATGTTGAATTCGGATTAACATTACTACAATGTTCAAGCTATAATTAAGTAAAATTAATTGAGCCAAGTTTACATAAATACTTTGTTAGTGTTGGGTCAAAGGGAGACTTATGTTTAACATAAGTTAGATAACAAAAACTATCGTTTTATACCATATTGATTAAATCAAAATATGAAAATCATAAAGTTCTATATAAAGATAAATGTATCCTTGTATTATGAATTGTATGCATTACATCTAATACACACACACACACACACACACACACACACACACACACACACACACACACACACATATTAGATGTAATGATAATTCATAAAAGGATGATAATTGTATTTCATTAAACTCACTAATGACTCTATATGATAAAGCTATACATACTATATATAATGTTAATTTAAATTTGTGAGAAGCTTTAAATATTTAAATTTAATTAGAAATTAAGTATTGTGAATGTCAAAGCACTTTAATGAGATTAATGTGAAAAATTTTAAATTTTCTTGATTATTTATAGGAATGAGATTTTCTAGCTAGTGAATACTTTTATAACAAAATTCTATAATAGTATGGATTTGTGAAAGAAGAAAATTATAAAAATGAGATATTATATGATGTAATATTTTTTCCTTCTATGGTATATATAATACAACAACATGCTTTTGAAAGTTCTCAGTAAATCAATTAGTAAGATTCTATATTGGATATGGAATGGTAAGACTTTAAAAGAGCAAAGGTAATGATTTTGGGATGTGATGCTTAATTGAAGCATATATTATCCAATAAGTTCATAACTAATTAGATAATAGAAATTTATAACATATTTAAATGGGTTAGATATAATCTTACAAACTCCATTGAATACAGTGGTTATTTCAATGAATTATATAAAATAATGGTTCTCAAGATACATAGTAAGAGTAAGATAAAGTTTGAAAAATTCTAAATATCATGAAAGTATATCCAAATAGAACTAGTGCCTTTACTAGTACATATGATGTATAATCGCAAGGTTCCAAGATGTTGAAAGATTTAATTCATGATGGATTTAAAGAGTTTGTTTGTAGTTGTAGATTTATCATGTTTACAAAAAGTTTAGTGAGAGTATAATTGTTGTCTTCAATGTAGTATTTGATGACATACTGCTCATAGAGAATAATACACACATTTTCAATTGTTAAAGATATGATATTCAGAGAACAACTCTTATTGGATATGAAAAGGTAATAACTTAGTTACGGGAATTAGATCTATAAAGATACATATAGAAGTTATTTACCTATCTTTCTTTAAGAACATAGATAATGTATTAGAGGTGCTTAGTATTTAAGATATTTGCTACTTATGAATATTAAGGGTATCTATTATTCTATGTATGAGTGATATTTGAGTTTAAGGTTATACATATATTAACTTTATTTTGATAGAAATAAGTCCTCATTAAGGTATATTTTACTTAAAAAATATTATTTTGAGTCAAAAAAGTTCTAATGTAGCAATAATTACTAATCAAACCATAACACATTTTTCTTTTAGTGAAAATGATTATTTGGATTAAAAAGTTATTTAATGAAGGTAGTATAATTCTTTGCATTATTGAATAGTAATATATTGTAGAACCTAAAGCTATTAAAAAGAGCTAAGCTCTCATCAAAGATCCAAGTATATATTTAGGTAGTTTCTTTTAATTATGACGATAATCGAGATGAAAATTGTAATATTTAAGAAAGTTCTCAATATAAAGAATCTTTTAAAATTCTCCTATTAAACCACTATTTCATCAGTAGCATGATTGTAGGAGATGTATAAAATACCTAAGTGATTAGTTTACTGCAACTGAGAGATTATTGGTTTATGCCTTATAGCTAATCAATTGGTTGTAGTTTTGGTAACTTCATTATTTAAAGAATTCTTTATCTTATGTATATTTATTAAATGTATAAGATAAAGTTTATAGGATAAATGTAAAAAAGAAATTATAATTATGAGATTCATATTATATTTATATATTATCCATGTATTCTTTTTAATCGTTGTTCTATTGAGTCTGAACATTAATAAAGCAGAAAGACTAGTACATATTATGTTTCTTCCTATAAAGGAAGTAGTTAATCTTATAAATTAAAGTATGGAGACACCTAAATAAACATATGAGTGTTTGCTAAAGAACAAGTTCACTAAACTGATGTGATATGAGAATTTCATATGGAGTATTACTTATATGTTTATAAAAATTCTTATTGTGATGATTGTAGAAGGGATTCTTTAACTTAAGATTTCCAAAGTATCTCATGTAGAGATGATTATATTTTGATACTACTTAGACCTATCATAGTTAAGGGTTGCTTGTTTATTATTCATTAGATATAGCACGAACTATATGGATGTAATTGAATGATCAATATAAAATTCATCACTCTAAATTGATTAGAGAAAATGTTTCATTGTTCTCAATTAGTATGAATTTGGGAAATTCTTAGTTAGGGCATAATGACACTTTGAAAATAGTTTTCAAATGTCATTAAAAGAATCGATCACTAATGGTGGATAATTAATATGATTGAACTCAAATAGGCTAGACATTAATTCTACACTCTATGTCTAATCAAAATATTGTATGACGAAAAGTTTGAATTATATAGAAAATCATTCATAGAAAGATTAGTGACAACTACTACGTCACACATAGAGAACAATTAAAGAGAGAAAATGTTGGGCTCCGATTCGTAACAAGCATGTTTAAATTATTTTGAGATTGTAGTTTGATATTTTTAAATTGGTTGGAATAAATTGAGGATTTTATTGTGTAAGTTATGATTATTAAATGAAGGGATTTAGTGAAATT
>JANZLH020000061.1:199721-215490 GCA_026770325.2 Erythroxylum fimbriatum
TAATCTCAATCCTTATCTTCTTCCAAGTATTTGTATTATATAATTGTGAGGAAATCAGGCCCTTTTTATCTACATAGAAACTTTCTAACGAAGCTTTCAATTTATGATCACTTGCTTCGAGCACCTCTAATAGTGGGACGGTATATTTAGCTTAGAGGAATGTACCTAAGCTTTTTAAAAGTAGATGAATCTCCTACTACCTTACTCTAAGATATTTTATTAACCACTAGGGGAGAAAAATTAGCCACCTAAGACAAGAAATTAGAGGCATTTCCATCAACTTTAACTTACAATTTCAAGTGTATCATAACTAGGAAGCAATAAGGAGAACAACCAACCTTAGTATATTTAGGAGATGGAAAAATGCTATAGAGAGAGGTAACAGAAGGAGGTAAAGATGAAGGTTACAAAGGGGGAATCAACTAGCTCAAATGTAAGGATATAAGTTTTGGAACCTGGAGCCTTAAAACAAAAAGGGACCTAAGGTTCAGGGATTGCCATATGCATTTCCATACATGTTCTAAAGGAGGAAGAAGAATTTAGAGCCTTGTTGGGTTCTACTCGAAGCTTAGCAGTTAAACCTTCAGATATAGAGGATTACTTGAAGTAGTAAGAAAGCATAAGCAAGGGATAGATAGAATAAATCTTGCTTATTATTGTTACCTTTAAAAGGAAAGTCAAATAAAACTTTTAACCTATTACAAGATCCAAAAATAGGTTTAGATAGAAGTTGGAGTTTCTCTCTCTAATCCATTATGGAATCCACTTGTTTTAATATGCATGATTTTAATTGTTTAAGAAAAGTCTTATTAAGAGACAAAGCAAAAATCTTTCAAGGAGGAAACACGGTACCATTTTTTAGGAATTAGATGATTAGCAAATAAACTTTAGTTGTATGGTCATAGATGAAAGGTTTTAATATCTTTAATTTCAAGGCATGGACAATATTTTGAATTTTACTAAATAAAAATATAATGATCAACGCTTTGATGTTACTATTTCCACAATAACATAAATCTTTCAAGAATATGAATAATTATATTTAGTGTTTTTTCTTGTGATAATAGTTGTTTTAATTCTTATCTAATATTATCTAAATCTTTATTATAGCCTTTTATCAAAAATTTTGGTAATTGTCTTGTTAAGGAAAAGTCACAAATCTTTTACGGTCTAGATAATATTTTCAATTTTTGTTAAATGAGTTCAATTGTCTTCTTATCTATGATTTTACTATATTAATAGTATTTATTTTTATGACCTCAAATTATGATTATCTTCTAGTTCTAATAATAATTGCTTATAATATAAATATTGTCTTCCTAACCTAAAATATTTTTATTCAAATATTTATTTCTTGTTTTGATAAATGTCTTGAAAGAATAATAAAAATTAGTAGTAATATGAATAAAGCATAAGAATAAGATATATAAGTAAAGCATAAAATGAATTAAACCAATCATATAAGCATAAGTTGGTGTTTCACTAAGAATTATAACTAGTATTAATAACCAAATAATAAATATTGAATGTAAAAGTTGGATGGATGTTAGTTGTAGAAATATAGCAGTAAGTAAAAAAATGTAAAGGATAAATTATAAAAATGTAAAGCCAATCCATAACAAATTGTGATATTTATAATAGTAATATAAATAAAGGTTAAATACAAAAAAATCATCATTTAATCAATTTTGCAATACTAACCTAAATTTTAAAAAATAGCGCTAAAATGGTTCAATTTTTAATTTTAATAAAAAATAGCATGACGTTAAGTTCTCCATTACTATGAATGGTGTGATGAGCCACATTAAAATGGTATTTGTTTACATTGCTACCACATATTGTATTTGCACCACATATGAGTTTAATATTTAATAAATTAAAATGTCAAAAACCCTAAAATAAATATACATTGTTTCATATGTTTTACTTCATAAGTATTTTAAAATGTTTTATATTTTTAATATATTAAATAATAAAATTCATATGTGACACAAATACAATATGTGGTAACTAGGTGACATAAATACTAACCTAACATGACTCACTACATCATCCTCTTTAACAAAGAACTTAACGTCGGGCTATTTTTGTTAAAAATTAAAAGTTGGAACATTTTAGCACCACTTCTTCTTTTTATTTGCAATTTTTTTGAATCAAATACCCTTAAAGCTTGTATTTTACCAAATATTGGCCTAAATCTTAAATTTTAAAGTATTGTATTAATCTTACAATATTCAGCACATGACCCTTTCTTCTAAATCTATATAGTATTAGATTCTTATAGCTAAGAGATGGAGAAATTTGTTATTTTTTAATTTGGTTTTCATCTATATTTTAAAAATACATATTTTTGCATATAGGAGTTTTATCTTATTTTTACTAGTATATTTGTAGAAAACATTAAATTGTTGAAAAAAGATCCTAAATATTTTTTAGATTTAAATGTTTTATTCTTTAATTATTTTTCTAGTCCCATGTTTTGACACGGTTTTAAACCCTCCTTTTATGTATTACTAATTAACTCTTGATATATCAATTTATTGAAAGTTTTTAATTTGGTTTTGAATTGTTTCTCTTATTAGAGGGAAAGCCCTTCATATAACTTCTTCTTTTAAGAAGGGTTGGTTTGAATCTTATCTTAATATTAGCTAAATGGAATTGAAACTAGAACCCACTCAGTATTAATTGCACTAACAAGCTTAAATTACTCTACAATTTCCATTTGTAAATTCTCATGATATTGTTCTAACCTATAGCCATTAAAAATATCTAAACTTTAGATTTCCACTGCATAAAGAACACATTAGTAACAACAAATGGACAGAGCCATCTAGATCAAAATTTTCCCTGGAAATAATTTAAACTTTGAATGGTAAAGGAAAACCTTATACCCTACTGAAAATTACTTCATTGAAATCATGTTACCATGGAAGGTTTTAGTTTTCTCCTTATAAATTCTAACATTTTATAAGCATTATTACCAATCTCTTATAGTTCTTGAGCTTGCAATTTTTAAGTATTAACAACCTTAATTAGGTCCATGTTATATTGCTCAATAACCCAATGGTTTTATGTTTCAACTCTACAAGTAAAAGACAAGGTTTACCAAAAACTAACATATATAAAGATATACCAATTGGAGTCTTATAAGCAATTTGATATGCCTATAATGTATCTTCCAATTGCAAACTCCAATCTTTTTGATTTGGATATTCCAATTTCTCTTTATTTGATTTATATATTGAAAACTTATACCTGCCTATTTATTTGTGAATGGTAAGCAATTGAATTCCATGGTCGATAATAATAGCTCGAGGCATTATAAACCTAGCAAAATGTTAGACTTAACAAAATCCACTATAACTTTGGCATTGTTAGTATGAGTAATCTTATATTCGACCTACTTTGATAATTAATCCATAAAAAAATAATGTAATTCTTACTAAAGCAAGAAGGAAAAGGACCCATAAAATTCATTCCCCATACATCAAAATCCCACATACTAGAATGTTCATAAGTGGCATTTGATCTCGGTCCCAAGCTACCTATTCTTTGGAAATGATCACAAGACCTACAAAACATATATGCATTATATAATAACTTAGGCCAAAATAGCCTATATTCAAGCACTTTCTGGTTGTCCTCTTTGGCCCAAAATGCCCCCCCCAATAAATGAATGAAAAAAATTTAGAATAGAATGAACTTATTCATCTAACACACACCTTCTAATAATTTGATCATAACAAAATTTCTAAAAATAAGGTTCATCCTATACATAATATTTTGCCTCTCTTTTGATTTTCTTCTTTGTTGACTTTAAATAAGTCACTGTTTAAGGACTTAGTAACTAAGAAATTCATTATTTAAGATGAAAAAGAGATTTTCATATAGAAATTCTTCTTGAAGCTCATCAAGTGTGGCATTAGAAGTTATCCAACTGAGGTGATCGACAAATAAATTTTTAGCTTCATTTTGTCATATATCTCGCAATTAAATTCTTGTAAGAGCAAGATCCACCAAGTTAATCTCAGTTTAGCACCCTTCTTAGCCAACAAAAATTTCATGGCTATATAGTTTGAATAAACGATCACCTTTAGTGCATAACAAATAAAAACAAAAAATTTTCAGCCCTAAAACTACTACAGAAAGATCCTTTTTTTAGTATCATTAAAGGTCATAAATGTATAACATATGACACGTGGCACCTTCCCTACTCTGTGGCCCAAAATGATTCTAAATGCATAGCTGCTAACATCACATATTAACTCAAAATGAAAACCCCAATTTGGTGGTTGAATTATCAAGGCTATAGTAAATTGTTCCTTAAGCTCATCAAATGCCACTTTGCACGACTCATAAAAATTAAAATCCACATCTTTCTATAACAACCTACATTTTGGTTGAGTGATCTTCAAAAAGTATTTGATAAAACATTGATAAAAACATGCATGAATAAGAAAAAATGAACTTATTGTATTCTTATAGGGTAAAGTAGATATTTTTTAATATCTATCTTAGCTTTATCAACTTTAATTCCCTTAGAAAACACTACATAACCTAAAATTATGCCTAGATTAACGATGAAATGGCATTTTTCATAATTCAAAACTAAATTGTTTTCAATGCAACGTTTTAGCAACTTTTTAATGTTAACTAGGCATGTTTCAAAAAACTCAACATAAATTGCAAGATCATCTATAAAAACTTCTATGATATCCTCCATATAATAAAAAAAAGATACTTATTATACACCTTTGGAATGTTGCTAGTGCTTCGCGCAGCTTGAATGGCATTCTCTGGTAAGCAAAAATGCCAAAGGGGCATGTGTAGTCTTTGTTTTTATCCTCTAATGTAACCAAAAATTGATGATAACGTAAACAACCATCTAGACATCTATAATGAGCTTTTACAAGTAGTTTTTTTAAACATTTAGTCAATGAAAAGAAGTGAAAATGATCTTTTCTAATAAATGAGTTTAACATCTTATAATCGATCTAAACCCTCCACCCATTTTGAATACAGGTACGCATCAACTCACTATCACTATTCTCTACAACAATTACTCAAATTTTCATTGGAAGCACCTAAATTGAACTTATGCACTTACTATCCAAAATAGCACAAATTATCTAAGCATCAAGAAGCTTCAATATCTCCTTTTTAAACACCTCTATTATAGGTGGATTTAACCTCCATTGGGGCTATCTTACCTCTTTACCTTCATCATCTAGTAAAACCCAGTGCATTTTAATTGATGGACTAAGTCCTTTAAAATCAACCAATGGCTAGGCAAGAGCTTCCTTATGATTCCTTAGCACTTGAATTAATTTTTCCTCCTCCAAAGAAGTGAGTTTATTAAAGATAATCATAGGTAATGTGTTTTGTTCACCCAAAAAGGCACATTTAAACTGACTAGGCAGGTTTTTCAAATCTAACTCTGGTGGTTGAACCAACGAAGTAAGTAACTTTGAGTGATTTCTTGCTCAAAATTTTAGACTTTTCCAAGTTGTAGAACATGGTTTCGAACTCCATAGTGGGTGCGAAAATGTGAATGAACTACTACTAAGTGAAGAAATATACCCCCATATTAAGAATTATACAAAGCTCATTTGCCCAATGCAAAGAAAAATATCTTGCACCAAAGTGTCAATGAAATTCACATAAACAACATATTGTTCATTATTAAGAAATTTAGTGGCATCATAAAAGATTGAATTTAATTAGATCACCGTCAAACTCTATCATGAAAGATCTATAATGAACATATTTTAAAAGGGTCTTACCCGTAAAATTAAAAATAAAGAAGAAATATTCTTACTACCCATTTGTAAGACAAAAAAGGTCAGTTGGAAAAACATATTATTCACTTAACCAAAAAATTTTCTTGAACTCCTTTAGGATAAGCATTTGATAGATCAACTTATTGGATTATTACATCAGTTTCTTCCAAAGGCCCTACGTTCAAAGACTATTAAACAAAGTGAGGCATGACAATAATTGATGCATCTAAATTTAAGGGATAGTGAAGATACCTGGGTCTTGACACTTTGGTGACAACTTCTTTTAAAGCAAATCAAACACATTCTCTCCTAAATGCACTTTTTCATTACCACTTAGCTTCAAGAAATTTTGCAAAGCAAAGGAATGTTTAATTTCACTTTTCAAATAGTGTCTAAGATCTCTTTTTCTCATTTCTCTTTGCTTAATTTGATAAAAGGATTTGGAAAAGGCGGTCACATAACCATTTTTGGTAGGTTATAATTCGATTATGCCTTCTCCTCTTTTTGCGGCTATTTTGGTACTTATTTCTCCATTTTCTCTATAATTTCTCTCTTAGAAACCTTTAAGACTAGTTCCTTTAATTCCTTGCTACTTTGTGGCATTATAGCCTAAGCACTTTTCTTAGGATTTACCTCAGTATAAGAAGGAATCTTTCCAAAATGTTGTGCTTCCAACAAATTAATAGCTTTTATTGATTTTTAAGGTTTTAGGCACTAACTTAAGTATCTTGTTGAAATTTCAGAGTGATAGTGGCCAAAGACTTAACTATATCTTTAAAAAAGTTTTACCTTCAAAATTTTGCATCATTTGTTGTTGTCTAGGCATATATGGTTTCTTGTATTGCTAGAAATTCGAGGTTGCATATTATCTTTAGAATTTTCTATAATGCAAATTTGGGTGGTCATGCCAACCTAAATTATAAATATCTAAAGACGAGTCATACTTCTTTTAGGACTGTCAAGGAAAACCACATATAACATTGGATTAGTCTTCATAATTTTCTTGTAAAGTAAGATAGGCATCAGTGGGATAACCAACCATTGAACAAATTCCACAAGCCTTAGCCTCATTCTTCTTTACCAATGTGCGTTGCTGCACCAAAACCATCAAATCCATCAATCTTTTCTCCGATGATGATACATTCACCTCATTCACATGCCTTAAGGTATGTTTGAAATGAATTCTAAATTGTTGAGTGTAGGAGGCCATGTTTGCTATCAAATCCTTTAACTTAACTTGCTCTTCAAGCACATTTGTAAGCTTTATCCCAATGTGAATCACATAAAATTCGTTCAAGTACTTGTAAGGATCTTTTATCAGTATACCCTAAAAAGTGGTCAATAAGTGAATCAACCCTAAATTTAGCTCAAATCTATTGTTGTGGCCCAAATTTATAAAAGCACTACAATGGGGTTATTGTTCAGCAAGAGCATCCAAATCATATAGTGTGCGATTTGCACCCATCTTTTCTTCATTCTGTGCTAGCACTTTTTGTTCTGTCTTCTTCATTATTTGCTAAGTTGTCTTTTATATCTCAGGATTTAATAACAAAGCATTCAATTTTGTTGATTGTGTAATACATACATTGTCAAAAATTTCCTAACAACAATGCCAAAATTTAGTATTGTTGTTGCCTACAACTAAATTAAAACCAACTCTTACTAAATATATGTAGCATATGGAGAGTTGGATCATTCCCACGAGGAGTCTGACAGGTAATAGTCACACTAGATTAGGTAAACAATGAAAGGGGTTTTAAATAAACAAGGTTAAGAAGAGCAAAAGTAAATTAAATCATAGTAAATAAAATTAAATTAATGTGAAAAAACCTTGGTCTACGATGACTTCCAATATTGAATTGGTATTGATCATTGACTCAAATTAATTTTAGTTTACCAATAAGTATTCATCAGGGTATTTCTACCAATTTTCTCGTATGTGTAAGCAATTAAAAACATCTATTTTATTAATTATTTTTAATTAACAACCTAGATACGATCTTAGATTTAATTAATAAATAGTATTAAGAATAAAGAAAATCGATGAACAAGATAACACATGTACTATGTATATTTAGCCCATACAAATATTTTTTCTTAGAATTCTAATTTCTAATGTAGTACAACAATCCTAATATCTACTTCTAGTTAGAAATATTGAACATGATTTTTCCAACCTAGCTATAGATTAAATTAATAAATAACCACTTAGCTATTAATTAACACAATCATTTAAATAAAGTAGACGAATATTTAATATTGAATAGCTAAAGAAATTTCATCAAGACCAACAGTCTCATAAATACTTAGTTCAATAACTTAGGCTTCTTTAAACCAAGTAAGGCATTAAGCCTTGCAAAGTCATTCTTAACTATGAACATGTTCCAAAAGAAGAAAACAAAATACTAGTTCTGCATTTTTTAAAATTAAAAGATAATGTCTAAACCAAGCCAAAAAAATCCCCCTTCACTTTTCTTCTTTTAAATAATAAAATAAAATTTTAAAATAGTATATCTAATCCATTTTAACTACACTACCATAAGTTTCCCATCATACCTCTAAGACATATTTACAAAAATATTTCCTGATCGTGTTAGAAAACTTCCAAATCAAGTTCTGCTACTAGTCATTTTCATTGAATGTGTCCACGGTCAGTTTGCTTCTACAACTTCTGGCTTCCTATTTGAACTTAAACTCTTGCTTAAACCCTAACTTCAACCTTTATCAAGTCCTAACTGCCAGAAAAATGAAATTACACAAAATTAAGGACATTGACCCGTAATAATAGAGGAATTAAATATTAAAAACATGAATAATAATGACACTAACACTTTTTCAACTTAAAAATAATCTTAATTTATTTCAAATTGAATGATGAATAAATTATAGAGATTTGTGATCTAAGTAATTAATTGTATTATTACTTTGATACATAATATTCTTAATATCCTTTGAAATTAGATTTCTATTTTCATTTTTAATTCTAAGAGAGAAGATTATGACAATATTTTGTTTATAAGAGATTTTAATTTCCCAAAAATAGATTATCTAATTATATATTTTATTTTAAAGATGTTTCCCTAATTTTTGTATTATTATTGTTACCAAGGGCTTGACCAAAAGGATATCATATCATATTTTTTTAGACATATATTTCAAGCCAATTAAAGAAGAGAATATATTTTTAATAATTTTGTACAAAATAGTAATATTTTTTGGATTTATTTTCTTTGTTGGAGAAATTATTTAAAAATTAAGTTTTTCTTTTTATTATATAAATAAATAATAGAAACTTTTATGTCAATAATTCAGTTTATGATTTTTTCAAGTAAATATGATTTATTGTTTATATTTCTAATTATTGAAAAAAAAAACTGTTAGAGAAATTGGAGGTGATTGATAATCAATATTTATTATGTTTTATAAATTAATTATGGAAAATTTAGATGTTAGTAGAATTTTAGTGAAAATTTATCATATACACAATTCATTGAAGGTGATATTTTATTAATTTTTTAAAGTAATTCTTAGTCCCT
This sequence comes from Erythroxylum fimbriatum, assembly GCA_026770325.2. NCBI lineage: Eukaryota > Viridiplantae > Streptophyta > Magnoliopsida > Malpighiales > Erythroxylaceae > Erythroxylum > Erythroxylum fimbriatum. The sequence goes on from JANZLH020000061.1 coordinate 209,038, forward strand.
TTTTTTTTTTTTGCTTAAACTTCAGTAGGGACAGTTGTCGCCTCACCACTAACTCATACTTGCTTCCATTTTCAATAATAATTATGATGCTAGTAGTAATATTTGAGGTGGGACTTGGGGAGAGAAAAGGGAGAAAAAGAGAGGCAAAAATATTCTTTATATTTTTGTGGGTCTAGTTTTTTTTATAATTTTTCAGTTTTTTCAGTAGTAAAAGTCCTTTATCCTTGCCTGTGGTTAAGTGAGGTGAGAGAGAAAAGAGAGAAAAAAAGATAAACAAAAATATTCTGTATATTTTTGTGGGTCTAATTTCTCGTTGTAATTCTTCAGTTTTTTCAGTAGTAAAAGTCTTCTATTTTTGTCCGTGATTTTTTTCCCTAATTTGGGAGTTTTTCACGTCAAATCTGTATGTTCATTACTATTCTCTCAGTCCTATTTAACTACGAACCTATTCTAATTCGGTCAATTTTTACAACAATATTTTTTTTTTTGAACTACTTTTTTTTTTTACAACAATATTATTATTACCAAAACCTTCCAAGCGAGGCCTTTGAATGCCCACCTAAAATGGAAAAGGAAAAACGACTAAATTGCGTAGGGATTGAGCGAAATTCACTTAAACAGAGGGAACCAATTTTAGTCAACTATGGTGTGCACAAAATTAGTGTGTTTTTTGGTTTAAAAATCGACAGGAACTTAATTTTTGGATCGTCAAAAGTGGACTACGAGTAACAAATTGCATCTTCTGCACAGTCTGATATGATGAGTATTGAGTTGCATAGACAATGATACTCGGTTCACATTATTCTTCCCTCGCTAGTTGGTACATGGATTTGACATAGTCGAACGAGGCAGAACGTTTGATGTCTCTCAGATACACCACGTTGCTATTTTATATCTTGGATGCCTATATATACATTGATGCTTGCCTAGAAATGGTGTGAACAGAATCTGATGCTAGAGACGAGGATGAGATTTTAGTGCAGGTAGCTTTCCATTTTGAATCGAGCAGATTTACCCTCATTGTCAAAAGCATTTATTCAACTCTTGTGTTACTTGGTTTTACAACTTCCTTTTTACTGGATCAAGTAGAATTTTATATTGCCATTGGCAAAAGATGGAATAATCAATTTGCTTAAAGCTAATTCAATGATCTTTATTCTTTAGTAGATGAAGTTAGTGTTTTTTTGGGTGTAGGATTCTTTATTGACCAGATCGACGTAGCTCGTTGACGGTCAGCTTCAAACTTCTAGTTTGATTGCTCCGCTTAAACGCAGGTCAATCTATGAGCTTTCAAAAGTAACTAAAGGCTTGTTCAACATTTGCTACCAAAGTGTGCACTTCCACACGCTACTTAAAGAATCAATTCAAACGTTCCTAACTCTTCTTATCCTTTACTTCTTTCTGTCCACCAAACTTTCAACCATATCTGCAGAAGCCGCCATTATCGTCAGTGGTTGTCGTCACACTTTCGACGTCACTGGTCATCGATGTAATCAATTTAGGCTAACGGGCTTCAGTTAGAAAGCAATTCCAAATCATCAGCCACCTTGGGTCCAGCAGTCAATCAGTTCCCCGGTTCAAGCCCATTTATTAATAGTACAAAAACCAATACTCGTGTCAAGTCTATTTTTGTTTTTGGGAAATATATAAACATAAAAATTAAAATACCACGTATATAATTTTTAGTAAAAAGAAAATGATGTCAGTTATTAGTATAAGAATCCTTCAGTGCTTTTAGGTAAATGCCTTATATTTATATTTTCATCCGCTAGATAAAGAGTTCAACTTCATGATATTTTTCGAGAAAGGAATCAGTGTGTTGACCGATTGGCTACTCACGCCTTCTTATCTAGACTAGAATTGCAGTTTATCCAAGAGCCGCCGATGATCATTTTGGACTTCCTCCAACAAGATATGAAAGGAGCACTCTACTGCAGAACTCTTTGTTAATGGGGTGTGCGGACTAGGGTAGCGTGTGTTTTTGTATTGTTTTGTTTTTCTTTCCCGTGTACAAAAAAAAAAAAGAGTTCAATTTCCAACCGTAAATATATGGATTAAAAAGCTACTCTCATGTAAGGTTATGTATTCAAAAGTTTGAACCATAGACTTTAGAAAGATATTTATTGTTTAATGTAACTCTTTTGATTTTCTCTTATGTAATAACTTTTTACAAAACAACAACGCTACGTGAGAGTTGCAGGATTTAGAGAGGTTTAATAATACACAGTCTTACTTTTAATAAGGAGAGACAACTTTCAACAAACCTATGTATAATACTAAAAAATGATAATACAAAATATAAATAAATATATCTATATAAAATAATAAAAGATGCAATTTAATACATAATACAGTACATATATAACATAATAAATATTAAATACACAAATTAGGGAAAAGACATATACAAAATATATGAAGCCAGCTATTACAAGACAATAATTAGACTAAATAAGACATTAATTAGCTAAATAACTAAGAGGATGTAATAATAATAATAATAATAATAATAATAATAATAATAATAATAATAAACAAAGGGAAACATTTAAAAAGCTTAATAAAACGAGAAAAATCTCTTTAAGTGAGATATTTTATATGTATCTTAGTATACCAAAATTTTCTATTAAGAACCATATCTTTGATAAGTTTCAACAAAATCATATCGTTCTTGATTACTTCCTTAAGTTTTTCTTAAACTTTTCTTTTTTTTTTCCTCTTACAATCTTTGATTATTATTTTCTCGAATTTTCTCTCTGAATTAATTACTTTAAATTTAAAGGTAGCTCTAAGATGCGGCGTCATTCTTGAGGTGGATAATAGAGAAGATATCCTTCTAACATGCTTTGCTTTCTTAATTAAAATTGGAATGTGAAGTAGTCACTTATCAATGATAAAAGAAGAATTGAATAAAATGAAAGTAAGCATACCATATATAGAATACATATATCTAATATAAATTATGCTATGCAATATGAATTATCGAAATATGTGTTTAGTAAAATAAAAAGTCAAATATAACTTCAAAAATAAATTCTAATCCTATTTTTCTATTTAAGAATTCTTTTGTGTGTTTATAGAATATTAAGTCGAAAGCAATACATCAAGACATAAGAATGGTGATTTATGCACTCATATACAACAATAATAATGACTTAATAAAAATTTTGTTAAATGCGAAGTTTGGAAAGGTTCGGCATATACAACCTTATCTTTTTTTTTTTTGGATAAAAAGGAAACTATACGGTTTACATCAGGGAGGACATCCCATTCAAATCATGTAAAAGAAAACTAAGACACCCAGGAGGAGGTGTTTGTAACCCATGAAAACCTGGACTATAAGAAGTTGCAAACTTAGAAAGCCAATCAGCACACCGATTTCCTTCCCTTGGTACGTAACAGAGACGAACTTGCCAGGCTCTGCGAAGAAGCTGCATAACGCCCATTAATAAGGAATTGCCGTCATGTCTTATCAACGTTGAAGAAGATAAGATATTGATCACCACAAGAGAGTCCACTTCAATCTCAACCCTGCGATAACCCAAATCCCAAGCGAGGGACAATCCTGAAAACACACCCCAAAGCTCTGCATCCATAGGGGAACAACAACCAATATTATGGACAAAGCCACCTAACCAAGCACCAGTTGAGTCTCTGAGTAAACCCCCAGCAGTAGCTGCCCGAAGGGAGGACGGCACAGCTCCATCAGAATTTAACTTCACCCACCCTTGTCTAGGGCGGGACCATTGAACGGAAGAGCGGTCAACCGGACCATCATGGACTCTGTTATGAACAAACATGGCCTTCACATAACCGCGTATAAACTCCAACACCACCAAGGACCCCGACGTTCGCCACGTGAAGTCTTTATCAAAAATACTCTTATTTCGCCAGAACCAAAGAAACCAACAAGTTGTTCCAAATATAGCTTTCCAAGGTAACCCATGAACTTGCTTGGTACTCCGAAGGTTATCACTAACCCAGTCAAGATGCGGCAGACTGAAGAACGCCATCGAAGGATAGGTAGAAGAAAACGATTGCCAAAGACATCGAGCCTTTGGACAATCTCGAAACACATGTAAACAAGTCTCCACAAGGCCACAATGAGCACACTGATCATCAGTTGAAATCTTCCTAATTAACCTCCGATGGTTAGTTAACAGTTTATCCTTAGAGAGAAGCCAAAGAAAAGAACGAATCCGCTGTGGTCCAGGCCATTTCCAAATAAGGTCCCAAAAACCCAACCGATGTTGTTCATCATAACCTTCAATACAAGCATAGGCAGAAGCTGTTGAGAACCTCCCATTGTCCGAAAGGCCCATACCAATTTGTCAATTTGAAAATCCTCTCGAGGAGGCAAGATTCCCGCGATAGTCATACAGACAGAAGAAGGCAAAAAACTCTGAAAATCTTGCCACTTCCAACCCCCATTCATGTCCACATAATCGAGTTACGGAATATTTTGTTAAACTCTTTTCTGATGATGGGGGTCTCCAGGGCCACTTTTCGGTTTCAGGTGCTTTTCCTCCTCTTCCTCCAGATGCTACAACCTTATCTTTAACGATTAAAGCGGTTGTTTTCGGATAACTCGTAAAAAAGAAAATAATAATAATAATAATAACGACAAAGACAATGATAACGATACTAATAAAAAGACGAAGATTATGCACTCATATATAAAGATCAAAAGGAAAAACGAAAGAATTTTTTTAATCCTTTTCCAATATTTTCTACGTTCTCTGTTACTTGTGTACTCTTTATCAACTATCAAAATGTGGTTCAAGCATCAACTTGGAACAGACATTACAAGTGTCGATCCTTGCATCAAGTAAACGAAGTATTAAAGCAAGGTGATCTCTTCACTGTTAACAAATCGTCTCTCCTTTTTCCACAATCTTCTAGAAGCATGTATGATGTACCCAGTTGACAAATTGACATGTCCTGTCCGAGTCCAGACCCTAAAGTAGACGTAAGCCAGTCTTTAACTCTTTACCGATCCATCTTTGCACTGAGTCAAGAGAACATAATCTTTCTCTTATGTATGCGCCATTGAAATTGGGTTCCTTTTAACTACATTGTCATTAATTTTACGATATAGTCCGCAAAGTAAGGAAATTCGACACGCAAAGCATTGAGACGTGTTAGCAACCTCACGATGTGCTATCAAATTCCCATGTCATTATTGGCTTCCATTATAATCGGGAATGATCAAAAGAGAAGCACTTGGCAGAAAATGGACACCCATGACCCAAGAGAGCAAGGCCGTAGCACCTATTGGTGTCAGTTTCTGTACTTTGGAGTGTGATGGCTCTTTTCCAAGATAGGGATCGACTAGGAACTAAATTAGGACTTATCATAACATCTGCTTACTATAGCTGTCCTATCGGGATGACTTTTTTTGGTTGGCCAAAAAGATTGCGTGCGGGGTAATAGTAGCCAGCAGCAAACAACAAACAAGGTGTGTTGACACCCGAGATAAATGGAGGATCGATTAACAATATTAAAGTGAAAATAAACAATGTACAGAAGTTTTAGGGGCACAAAGAGCACATGAAATCATCGGTTATGGTATTACAATTTTATATTTGTAACTTACATAATTTCTTATAATTTTAAAAATATTAAGAATATTAAAAATTATTTTAGTAAAATTATTATATGAGTAACTATTATGTAAATGATATAACTTATATAATTTCTCTCACCTAATTTTAGTAACGATTTATTAAAATAATTCAAAAAAATTTTATTATAAAGATTTCTTAATTTTTAATACAACAAATACTTCTTAAAAAAAAGATAAGTAACTAGTGACTTGGTAGCTGGGAATTTAGGGCTATCTTGGATGATATTTTATGGTGATCGGCATCTAATTTTGCAGCTACTTATTCTCCACCTTTTGAAATACTATTGTGGGCTGTCTTGGTGGTTGAGTGTGTGTAATTTGGCAACTGATATTTCAGTTTTTTGGTGATTCTAGTTGTGTTGTTCATTGTCCATAAATAGAGTGTTTATTTTGTGGTTATCATTTGTGATTTGTGATGCACAAAAACTCAGGAAGATTTCCTAATCTTAGTAGCTATTGTTCTTGGTTGATTGTGTGATTTTTGTTAGGTTGATTGGGTGTTAGTCTTATGTGTATATCTAATGGCTGTCGATACAGTGGTGGTGTGCGAAAAACTCTAGCAATCGTTGTGGTTTTTGCAGCTTCGATATTTGTAACATTTCAGTGAAGAAACGTTTATTTTGATTGCAGATTTCTTAGTGAACAACTTCCGATCTTTCGTGGAAGAAGCTAAAATTATTAGGGCAGATGTTCTTATTCTCTCAAGTGTATCTTTTTGTTCATTATTGTTTTAATCATTTAAGTTGTTTATGTAGGTATAAGGCGACTTGTATGAGATACAAGGCGACTTGTGCTTGCATTTTGTTTGTATAAGGCGACTTGTATGA
>JANZLH020000061.1:230771-243678 GCA_026770325.2 Erythroxylum fimbriatum
TATTTATTCATAAAGTCTGTACACGACTTTGAACAAAATGCGCTAAAGGAGATGGCCTTTAGGGCACTACTCTAACAATTATCCCCAAATTTCCAATGGCTCGATTTCATAAATCTTAACATCATATATCTAATTTCCAGTGTCATTGGACAGTCATTTCCAGTACCAGAAATCAATCAGTCCGCCACTTGACGATTTTTCCGTCCGAAAATTTTAAAAATTCCTAAAATTTTCCAAAAATGAAAAACACACAAAAATCACTCCAATTTAATTTTTCAAGCACAAATACCACAATTTCACAAAAATCACATTTATAGACACATATGCCGGGAAATGTCATGAATGCATGTACAGTCATGTGCATGTGCAAAAATTGCCATTCATATATATATAGTGGCCAAACTATCCATGATCATGCCGAGATAAGTTTCTACACTCCTAATCCATTCCAAATTACTATTTTACCTTTCCCATCGGTGATGGGATGTTACAAGCTCCCCTTGTGAATACTCCACCAGTATGAAACGTTCTTAATGTTATTTGAGTACCCGGATCTCTAATGCAATAATACTTACGGTTTCTCCCAATTCCACCAAGTCGCCATAAGTAGGACTCTGACCATAACATAATCGACAGATCTAAGATGCAATCCTACAAGTAAAAGGAGTTCAAATAGATATGGTTGTCTTCGAAAGGTTATGAATCGATTGACAAGTCCAATTAGGTTTTGTGTACATTTGTTGTTGCATTTTGAAGTGAGTGAGTCTTTAAGGATATCAGAGTGATCAACCAAGGTCTTCTTAGTTGTAAATCCTTTTATAAGAGGGATTACTCTTCACCTTAGAGAAAGATTGTAACAAGAGTTGCTCTTTACTCTTGAAAAGAAAGATTTTTGTAAAAAGGTTCCTCTTCTCCTTATTGACAGAAAAGACTTAGTGAAAATTTGAAGAAGTATCTTTGTGAATGGACGTAGGCAAAAGTTGTTTTGTTGAATCACTATAAATTAGTTTATCTTTGTTCTTCTCTATACTCTTTAAATTATTGTTTGAATGTACAATTGATTTACATTAAGATATTTTTATCATATATTGTTTTTTCAATTCCATTCATTATATAAGAAATATTTGTTTTAATTTACAAACACCAAATTCACCCTCTCCTCTTGGGTGTTTTTAGGGACCAACATTCTCTAAAAGTCTTAAGAAATTAGGATTATATGATTGATATATGTTTTTATGCCCTTGGACATGACTGAACCACAATCGCTACTCGAATTGTGGATCCTCATGTTTCCTCTAGGGAAGAGATATGCTCTATAGCATGCTTATTTCCTTAGTCCATGTATCTTCATATTTATATTGTAATTAGCACATGATCTTTGCACGTGCCTACCCTCAGATTGTGGATCCTTTTATTTCTCTTATTATTATCACATGATCTCTGACATGGTTCTTCATCGCCATACAGTCTCTCTCCAAACCATGGTCTAGATCGTGTTTTTTATACACTTAATCCATATAAGACATGGACTAGCACACAAACATAAGTTAGGCCATATTCATTTAAAAATTGTGAATTAATTTTATTAAAATCACAAACTAATTAAGAAAATTATGGATATTTCATGCGCATCATACCTAGTGAAAAGAAAATATAATTTTTAACCAATTTTAAAAATTGATTAAAATTTAATTTTATCAAAAAGTTAATATCTTTCAGTGTAATTTTACTAATGAGTTTACATATAGTCAATTTCTTAAACATATTCAACTTAGTGGTGTTGAGTTTCATGTATCATATCTAGGTACATCTCAACAAAATGGAGTGGCATAAAGATAACATCTCCATATAATATAAATTTCACTCACCATGTTATTCAACATAAGCATGCCTTTGTCCTTATGACTTAGAAGTGTTTCTCGTGACTATCTTCTTAGTAAACCTACTTCCTTCCTCTACTTTAAAGGATTGATGTCCATTTTTTAAACTCTAGAACCATCATCCAAATTATCATAGACTATGAGTACTAAACACCCTTGTTTCCCTGAATTAACGCATTAAGGCGGTTCCAAACTTGCGAAGAAAACTTATGCTCGTGCCTTAAGTAGACATAGTTCGATTCATAAAGGGTACATACGTTTAAAACCTGAATTAAAAAAAAGTATATACATCAGTAGAATATGGTTTTTGACAATAATGTCTTTCTATTTAAACCTAAAAAATTAGAAAGAAACTCAAAATTTTATACTTTTGTTAAATATATACAAGATGATGAATTATAAAAACTTTTTAAAATAAGGAAAAGAATAAAATTTCAAAGTTTAAAATTACTGTTTTCTTCTTGTTGCAATGAAAATTATGGTGTAGGATATTTACTGACGTGGAACATGTTGCAGATGATTTTCAAGAATGGGCTGCGCGCCAAAAGCCCAAACGAAAGAGTTCGCATATTTGATGGGCTTCAAATAGTCAACAGTTTTTTTTAGTCAAACTCTATTGTTTTAATTATTTGCGTTTTAGGGTTTGAGACCTATTTAAACTCTTTTCTACACTATTTTGGGGACTTTTGGAAAAAAAAACATCATATTTTGAGGATTTTCTCAATTGAATTCAGGTTTCGGATTGAAACTTGTGTGTTTACGCTTCATTCGCTGCGTCATTTACAGAACTCTCTAAGGCATCAAAATGATCGAATTGTGCAAGATATGGAAATAACCATCATAGCTCAATCTTCTTAACAAGCTAGTGATGGAGACAATTAGCTCAATATGGAAACTCTTGCCACACCAACACCTTTAACAGACTCCCAATTAGTGCCAACCATTGAAGGATCTTCATCAGATTTGGATATTGAATAATGTAATATTTTAGATCAACGGTGGTCCTCTCATCAGTCAAATTCACAAGAATACTTCCAGTGCAACTATTCAAATGGATTATTTAACTGTAAAGACTCTTTTCATCAACTCGCCAAACAGATTATCAACAGAATCAAGCACATCTTTACCTCCACGAGTTCAAAGGCCACCTCCCTATTTGAAATATTATGCCACTTGCTACAATAGTAGTGTCAACCTTACCGCCTTAATAACCGAAGACGATAAAAATTTCTATGAAAGATCCACGTGGTTCAGTAGTCATGCGTAAAGAATTACAAGTCTTAAAGTATAACAACGCATGGAAACTTGCATGAAATTAAGATAGCTTGTTGGTGGTGTTTTTCTTAGACAACATAAATATATTAATGATTGTTGCGTAAGATAAAGATACTTGAAAGTGCCCCCTTCTCAACACTCAAATCCGTAAAAGATAAACCAACTTTTAGTGAAGCTAATCCTGCGGATGCCACTCTCATGCTGTAAATTAGGTTTATTAGTGTTTTTTGCACTAATTCGCTTTATGCTTTTAGTGACTTCAATAACTAGGCAGGCTATCCTACTACTCGCGGAAGAACCACTAGCTTTTGTTTATTTTTGGAAGCTAATTGTATTTGCTATCATTCAAGGAAACAATTAACATTGTCTTGGTCCAGTTTAGAAGCTGTGTATTTATCTATAGATCAACAACTATAGAACTAACTTGACTTGGTTTTATTCTCTGAAACATTGGTGTCTCTCTTTCACAACCTCTTTGATTGTTTTATAACAACATCAGTAACTTTGATGCTCTATTAATTTTTTAACCACAATTTATCCAAAGTTTTTCCCAATTATATCATTAATTGCCTAAATCTTCGTTAGTTCCAAAAATGATGTTCGTCAATCACAAAAAATTATTTATACAAGCACTAATTTCTAAATTGTCACATTCAAAAATATATACGATAAAACAACTTTACTCAATTTAATCTGCTAACCCCACCTAGACTCCACTTTATCAATCACGTGCATTGGGGTTATCAACAATCTCTTTGTCTACTAAAAAAATATAGCAGCAAAGTATGAGTTATCTACTCAATAAGGGTAACTAATCGTACCTTTAAAACCAAATAACTTAATAAAGATACAAATTAGTCATAAGATTAAAACATACATATAATACTAATGTACACAACAATACTCAATCTATCCAAACACCCAACAAACATTAAAAAAAATGTATAATTAGTAATTATTAATACTAATATTGTTTTATTACTGTAATTTATGTTTTACCTTATTATTAACTGAATTGTCTAAGCTTTGCTTAATCTAGTAAGCTTATATCCAATGGTTTGTCAGCTCATCTCTACTCATTATAGTCCCTCATTAAGTAGAAACACAATTAAATGTATAAATATCAACACAGGGTATCTTAATTCTTCAATCTAATCCGGTAACATGGTACTACTTCAGTACGTAGAAACACAATTAAATGTATAAATATCAACACAGGGTATCTCAATTCTTCAATCTAATCCGGTAACATGGTACTACTTCAGTACTTAGCTATTGGCATAGGATCTCTCGATATCATTCTAGTACCTAGCTATCAGTGTAGGACTTTTTGGTGACTCATGATACTTTGGTACCTGCTCCACGAACAAGTAAGTAGCCATTGCTCACTTATATTTAAATAACTCATCCATCTATAACCATCAAATATAATGTATCCTAGTTAAGCCATAGATTCACAATTAATACAATTTATTCTCGACGTATTATAAGTCAGTCTCTATTTAATTTCATGATTATAATTTGTTTACCATAATATTCTTAATTATACTCTTGCACAATTGAATTTTTTAATTATCAAATTTTCACCGATTTATCAACCGATACACCTCATATTACATAACAAAATATAAATGTGGAACATTTGTACTTTGTTAATTGTTTATTTAATAAATAAACATAACTCATATATTTTAGAATTTCATATATTTTATTATTAATTTAATTAATGAATAATTCAAAATTTATTCACTATAAAATAATTTATTAAAAACGAAATTAAAAGTTTTATAAACCATACATTATTCGAAGAGTATAGTCTAAGGTTATCTTGACCTGATTTTCAGATTCAACTAATTAATAAGTCCAATCTACTCCTAGATTCATCATTCGAACCTAAATTACCAAATTCTATTAGACTTGTTTAAGAAAATTTTTCAACCTATTAATTTTCGAAAAAAATCAACTCAATTACACATAATAATCCAAAATTATTTCATTTTCCACTTTATTCTTAATTACTAAAATATTTTTACTTTACCTAATCATCATAATTACAAAAATTCCCTTATAGGAGTTAAATTCTAATTTTACCCTCAAATTTTTACATTTCCTATCTTGTCCCTTAATATATCTTAAATTTTCTTAGATTGTCTTATTCTTCACTCTCTCCTCTTCTCCTATCTCCTCTTTTTCTCATTTTTGAACCACCTTTTCTTTATTTTTATTTTCCATAACTTCAAAATTATTTTCAGTCATAATATAAGTTCCAACTAAAACTAGTTTAGGATGATTAAAAATCACAAATAAAAGGCATAAAATTATTGATGGAAAGGTTTTACCTATGTAAAGTTCTATACCTTTCTAACAGATTTTTTGGTTGATAATCTCTACAATTTTCTTGCTAATTTACTGAAAAACAAACAAAACGAGGGAATACTTGAGAAAAACTTCACATATAGGAAAAAGATGGTGTATTTTTATACACTTACCAGCTGGAAAACAAAAGGGAGAAGAAGAAGAAGATAGTTTTTTGTTGGGATTCTTATTACCCATTTGCTATCTTCTTAATTTATTCTCTCCACTTTTTTATTTTTCTTGAGTTGCGTTACTTTTGTTAAAGTTAGGCTCTCTTTTTCTTAGGGAGGTGTTTACAGTTCCTCCCTCCTTAATAGAATTTCATCCTCGAAATTAAATTACGTACTTAAGGATCTAAACAAATAAGGATACTTATGTCAAACTTTGTCCTTTACCTCCTAAGTAGCCTCTTTTGGAGAATGATGATGATTCCACAAAACTTGCATCATCAAAATCTCTCGTCTCCTTAATTTCCTAATATGTCTATCCCATACATCCATGGGCTCCTTTTTATAAGTTATATCATTTGTAACTTCAATCTTAGGCCTTGATATAACATAGGTAGGATCCAATTGATACTATCTCAACATCGACACGTAGAACACATCATGAATCTGTGATAACTCTAAAGATAAGGCTAATCTGTAAGCTAATAGCCTCATATGTTATACTATTTGATTTGGCCCAATATATCTCAAACTCAACTTCCCTCTCCTACCAAACCTCAAAATTCCCCTATTAGATAATACCGGTAGAAATACCATACCTCCAATATTGTACTCCATCTCCCAACAATGTTGATCGACATAATTCTTTATCGACCCTTAGTTGCCTTTAAGCATCACCTTACCACCTTTATTTTCTCCATCGTCTCCTAAAATAACTCATGTCCAATAATCTAGCACCCTCTATGTCTCAATATATCAAATGGTGTCATATCAATGCTAAAGTGATAACTATTATTATACGCAAGCTCCATCAAAAGTAGATGTCTATCCTAATCACCCTCAAAGTTCAGCATACATGCTCTCATCATGACCTCCAATGTCTGAATCGTATGCTCCGGTTGTCTATCCGACTGAGGTTGAAATGCAATAATCAAATTCAACCTAGTCTCTAAAGTTGTCTATAAACTCATCTAAAATTGGAAAGTAAATCATGGATCTCGATCTAATACAGTAGACACTAGAATCTCGTATAACCTCATAATCTCATCAATATACAACTTGACAAGCTTGTCTAAGGAGTCTGTCTATTCTCCAAGTAAGAAATGAGTTTCGTTAACAGATCCATAATCCCCCAAACTGAATCATGTCTACATTTAGTCCTCGTTAACGCTACCATAGAATCCATCGTAATCTTTTCCCACTTCCACGACTGAATGGTTAAGGTTCTTAATTTCCTTACTGGTTCCTAATGCTCTACCTTGAACTACGGATAGGTCAAACACCTTGACACAAACTCTACTATATCTTTCTTCATCATTGACTACTAGTAAAAAGGTCTCAAGGTCTGATATATTTTTGTAGTACCAGGATGTATAGCATATGATGCACTATAAGCTTCCTTCATAATCTCCTCTCATAATCCATCTGTATCTGACACATAAACTCTTCTCCCATTCACCAACACTCCATCTACTCCTACTGAAAAGTTAGTCCTCCTACTTTATTACAATATCTCTCTCTTATTTGCATCAGATAAGAATCCCGAGCTTATACCTCTCTGATCTTATCTCCTAAATGTGGTTTAATTTGTAATATCATAAACCACTCAAATAATCAATCTCCAATCTCATAACCAATGCTTTCAACTCCACTAGTGATATCATACTGTGTCCGCTCAAACTAATCATCATGCCTGAGCTTTTCCTACTCAACACATCCGTTACTATGTTACCCTTCCCCAAATGGTAATTAATAGTACAATCATAATTCTTCAATAACTCAACCCATCTTCTCTGCCTTAAGTTTAGCACACTCTAAGTCAAGATATACTTGAGGCTATTGTGATCTGTAAGGATTTGAAATGTCTACCTATACAAATAATTTCTCCAAATTCTAAGAGCATGTACAATCGAGAGTAATTCCATATTATGGGTGGGATAATTCAACTTATATGATCTCAACTAACAAGAGAGATAAGCTATCACTTTCCCATGTTATATCAATATACACCTCAAACCTACCCTAAAAGCATTAGTATGTACCTCAAAACTTCCACCACTCGATGGTAGCACAAAAATTAGGCTAGAAGTTAGTCTCCATCTAAGCTCCTAAACGCTCTCCTGATACTGATTAATCCACTAAAACTGAGCTCCTTTCTTCAGTAGCTTGTCAATGAGCTAGTTATCATAAAAAATCCTTCTAAAAATCTCTGATAATACCCTGCAAGTCTCAGAAAGCTTCTCACCTTTGATGTATTTCTAGGCAGCTCTTACTCCATAATTGCCTTTACATTAGCAGGGTTAGGCATCAGTCTCTCTTGAGACACCACATGTCTAAGAAAAATTACCCGCTTCATCTCACACTTACTCAACTTGACATACAATTATCTCTCCTTTAAAATATGTAACACAATCCTCAAATGTTGTTCGTTCTCCTCTTTACTCCTTGAATGCACTAATATATCATCAATGAATACTATCACAAACTGATCTAGATACTCTTAAAAATCATGTTCATCATTGTCATAAATGCAACTGGTGCATCAATCAACACAAAAGACATCACTAGGAACTCATAGCGACTATATCGAGTGCAAAAAGGTATCTTGGGGATAATTGACTTAGCTATCCTTAATTATCAATATCCCGATCTCAAATCAATCTTGAAAAATATAACAGCTCCCCTCATTTTTTCTAAAATATCATCTATTCTTAGGAAAAGGTATTTATTCTTCACTATTACCCTGTTTAATTGTCGATAATATATGCAAAGTCTCATACTACCATCATTTTTCTTCACAAACAACACTAAAGCTCCCTAAGGTGATGCGTTTGTTCTAATAAAGCCCTTTTTTCAATAACTCCTCTAACTGCTATTTTAACTCATATAACTCAACAATAACCATCTTGTAAGGTACAATAGAAATTAATGCAACTCTGGGCATGGTTTCAATGATGAAATTTATTCCTATTAAGGCAATAAACTCAATAAATCATCGAAGAATACATTTGAAAATTTCCTCACCATAAGAATATCCTCTAACCTAGGACTCACCTCCCTCATATCTATAATATGAGCTAGATTTGCCTCACATCCATCAAATATTAATCGTCTAGCAGTCATGGTCGAGATCACACATACTAGAACCACTTTATGATCCCCTACAATTATCACCTTTTATTTATCTAAGGACTCTATCATCACCTCTTTCGTATAACAATCCATTACAACCTGATGTTATGTCAATCAATCCATCTTGAGAATTACATCAAACTCCCTTAAATCCATCACTATCAAGTCAACTGATAGCTCCACTCCACTAATCCTTACTAGCATCCCCCTCCTTACACTATTTATTACCATACAGTCTCCTACTGGCAACCACACTTTTAAGTCATATCCTAATGGACTAACCTCCCCTGAAACTTTAGAAGAAAACTCTAAGGAAATGCAAGAATGTGTAGATCCTGGGTCTACTAACAATTAAGCCTTAATATCAAATAATAAAATCGTACCAAAAATAACATTGTTAGATATGGGTGCCTCCTCCCTCATTATATGGTATATCCTCGCTTAAGTTTGACCTTGTGTTAAGGATGTCCCACTAGTACATATACCCACTATTGGTCCACATCCAACTCCTCGACCATCACCTCTACTGTCAATTCTACCTAAACCTTTACCTAAACCAAAGGCACCACTCTGACGACATACTATCTCCTCTGCCTTCAATCCTAAACTTTTCCCTACTATCAAACAACTTCTCTATAAATCCCCATCCTATCCAAAAATATAGCATGCCTGACTGATCCTGGTGGGTCCCCAATATGGTCATTTGTGAACTCTCTCGTAGATAACATAACTCTGTAACCCTTCAACTCCTCTAATAATAGGTTTTCTGAACTTCTGACTAACCCCTCTATCTAATCCAACAGATGGTGCACTAATAGTACTATGATGTTCTAAATCCCTGCCAACTCCTCAATCACCACCAAACCTATAGAAAGTACCACTCCTACTTGATGTAGTATCAGCTCTCCTAGATCCCTTTACATCAGTAGACCATGAATAACTAGCTCCCCTCTTAACAGACCGACTCCCCTTTCTATAATGACTCTTTGTTTGCCTCTTCAGCTCTCCTCTCCTTTTTCCTTGCTATCACATCCTCTACTATGAATGCAGTCCCTAGTAACTTCTTGAAATCAGAAGTAGCAGTTAAATCCTGCTCAAATCAGTAACATTTGTCCTTTAGATTTTCCATAGCCTCTAATGCATACTTAGACAAAGCCACAAAGCTAGCCTAATTCTTTACCACTGGCGTCTCCTCTGTCTGAAGAAAACTCACAAAGTCCATTTTCTTTCTATTTCGATATATCCGCACAGTGTATTTGTCTCTAAACTCTCTCTGGAAGTCTTGCCAAGTCATATCTTATGCCTCATAAGATATGTTCACTAACTTCCACCAAGTTAGTGCTTTCCCTGAAATAATGAAACTGTATACTACAACCTTATTTCCAAAGTACATTTCAAACGGTTTAAAACTAACTTTGTCTGTTCCACCATGCCTCAGCCTCCTCAAGATTAATAGTACCTCAAAACTCCATTAAACCCATTTTACATATCCATTTATAGTTATGGTCCACTCAAGAATCACCTTGGATGGAGTCATAGTAATAACTTGCTGCATCATCTGAAAGAACTATATCATCTGAGGTGGCACTAGCATCTCTCCTCCTATTCAATCCACTATGCCCATTCCTTGATCAGGCACATCTAGAGAATGGATCAAATTACACGATTTCCCAGTCAACTCTAGGCAACAATATCATGTCCTAAAACTATCCGAAATAAGATAAGAACATATTATTTTTCACTTAATTTGTCTTTTAAAAATGTAAACTCGCTCCGATACCACCTAAATGTGACGTTCTGCTAATTCTTAAACCACAATTTATCCAAATTATTCCCCAATTATATCATTAAATACCAAAATCCTTATTAGTTCTAGAAAATATATTCATCAGTCACAAAAATTATCTATATAAGCACAATTTTCTGAAGTATCCCATTTAAAAGTATATAAAATAAAACAACGTTACTCAATTTAATCTACTGGCCCCACCTAGACTTTACTCTATCAATCACGTGCACTAAGGTTATTAGAAATCTCTTTATCTCTTGAGAAAATATAGCAACAAGAGGTGAGTTGTTTACTTAATAAGGGTAACTGACCGTATCCTTAAAATCAAATAAATTAATAGAAATAGAAATTAGTCAAATGATTACAACTTACATATAATACTAAAATACAAAACAATACTTAGCCTATCCAAACACCTAATAAAAATCTAAAATTTTATCATTAGTAATAATTAATACTAATAATATTTTATTATTGTCATTTATGTTTTATCTTATTATTAAATGAATTATCTAAGCCCTGCTTAACCTAATACGCTTACATTCAATGGTTGTCAGCTCATCTCTACTCCTCATAATCACTTACTAATTGAAAACGTAATTAGAAGTATAAATATCGACACACGATACCTCAATTCCTTAATCTAATCTGGTACCTTAGTACCACTTCAATACCTAGTCATCAACACAGGATATCCCTAAGATTTAAGACATCCTGGTACTACTTTAGTACCTAGCCGTCAACATAGGAAGTCCTTAAGACTTAGGATGCCCCGATACTTACTCCACATACAGATATCTAGCCATCACTCATTCATATTTAAACAACTCATTATTTTATGACCTTCAAATATAGCTTATCTTAGGCAAGCCATAGATTCATAATTTATACAATTTATTCTCAACCTCTTATAAGTCAGTCTCTATTTAATTTCATCAACGTGATTTATTTACCCTAATATTTTTAATTAGACTCATACACAACTGAAAATTTTAATTATCATATTTTTTCGCTGATTTATCATGTGATCCACCTCATAATGCATAAGAAAATATAAATGTGGAACATTTTATTCTTTGTTAATTATTTATGTAATAAATAAACACAATTTGTAGCGCCCCCTTCCCGCAGGGTACCCACCGGGATGCCCGAAGGTCATTCCGGTACATATCCTACGATAAGGGCGAGCTACATTTGATCGCTATATTCACTTCACATGGCATCATAACATTATTCACTTGTAAAGCATAATAAGAAATCACAATATTTTAAAATCCACTTTTCCTCATAACATTTCATAATCACCGAATGCCTACATTGGGCCTTTCAACATTTCCCTTAGGTACACATCAAAACCTAATATAAAAGGACTACATGAGAGAGGAAAATATATATGCAGTCTATCTAAGTTGTCCACAAATTCCAGCTGACCGACCTTTGCGCTATGACTTCTCTTGCCAACACATAATCTACACGGCTGGTAGAGCCTCTCAGTAGCTAGAGTCGTCTCTCGGTCCTGAAAAGATAACGTTGCAATTTTGGTGAGTTTTACGAACTCAATGAGGTAACCATCAACGGTGGTTCACTCAATTCATGCATCACATCATTACACATAACATAATATTCACCTCATTGCATATTCATAATATATCACATTCGACGTTCAAAATAGTCATATCGTTCATACAAAATACACAGATCAATTATGAATGCAATGCACGTGAGACTCACTTTCTGTTAGCCCCGAATTTTTTTATTTATGATTAAATTAAGCAAGTTGAATTAGCGTTAATTAAATAGAAATTGATCAAGTAGGTTAGCATAAATTAAGTTAGCATTAAATAACATGTGACATTTAATATGTTAGTTGCATTAAGTGTGTTAGTTGAATTAAATGTATTGGATAAGTTAGATGGACTTTGGGCCCAAATGAATTAAAAGAAGAAGAATATGAAGTTATGGGCTTAAGTTAAGTGTTAGTAGAAAGAATAAAGAGAAGGGAGGAAGTGGGCTTAGGCTAAATGGGCTTAAGTGAAGAGGAGAAGTATAAAAGTAGAATTGTCTTGCAAATGGGAGAAGGGATTGCCGAAAATTGAGAGGGAAAGGAGAGAGAGAGAATTCGGTGGAGAAGGAAAGGGAAGAAGAAGAGAAAGGTTCCTAGGGTTTGTGATTCCAAGTGATTCAAGGAGGATTTGAAGAAAAGTTCAAGAGTTAAAAGCATAGAGGAAGGCAAGAGCTTCATTTTGAGCTAGATATCTACTTGTGTTGTTGAAGTTAAAGGTAAGTCTTGATTTTTAGTTGGAGTTTTT
>JANZLH020000061.1:273911-294716 GCA_026770325.2 Erythroxylum fimbriatum
TTATTTTTAAGTTTTTTATTTATAATAATAATTATTAATAAAAATATTTATTATTATTTTAAAAACAAAAATAAAAAATTCACAATAATTATAAAAGTGGAAGTAAATAAAATACATAATTAAAAAAATTTGAAAAAAAGGGGGAAGAAGAGGGAGGGAAGCTTTAAAAAATTTTGAAAATTTTTCAAAAAGGTTCACGTATTTTTTAAAATTTTCAATATTGGTTGATATTTAGCCAATATTTTGAATACCGACCGATACTAATTAGTACTATCTGAAATGAGTTGGTATCGATCAATATTTAAATTCGATATAATCAACACCTTTATTTTATACCAATTTTAGTCCGATACAAAACTGTATTCAAAATCTTAGATTTGAGAGAAAGGGCAATAATTCAATTACTTGCTTAAGTTTAGTTGAAGCTCTAACGGGACATGAGGCCTACTAAAATAATAAAAAAAAATTATTTTTTGAAATTGCAGGTTAGAGCTGATCTGACAATTAATAGAAGAGTTTAAAATTTTACTTTAAAATAGGATCAAACTTCAACATTTTTCTGACCTAATATTTAACAGAAGAGTTTGAATTTTCTATTTAAGGTAGGATCAAATTTTAACATTTTTCAAATATTAAAGGTAGAATTATTTACTTGAAAATGCTTATGATCAAAATATCAGTTGAATCGAAATATAACTAAAAAAGATAATTTCAGTTAATATAACCGAAATCTTGTCAGTACACAAACCTGGATATTATGTACATACAGTAGTTCTAAACTATATAAGCAAATCTGATTTGGTGTACTCAAATCAGAATAGGGCCTCCCCTCCTTCAATCGTTTGACACTTGAAAAGAGCGAGTCATCATTTCGAACGTCTGCCATGTGAACCAAATTGGGGCAGCGGTGATTTGACAGAATTATCTTCTAATCCCACTTTGAAAACAAAAAATCTCCGCCCGTCACCCTTCCACCACCTAAAAACCAGTGTAACCTTAAAGCAGTCCTATACCCTAAAACCCCACTAAAAAGCCAATCCCATTTCAGGCTCTATCTGGCCACCAAGCCCCACTACAAAACCAAACCCATTTTCAGGCTCTATCTGTCCACAGCGCTCATTTCAACTGGAACTGTGGTGGTGATGGCCTTGGATACTGACGAGAACGCCCATAACTTTCGGGAAGAAACTCCTCTCTTCAACAGGGGCTCAGAGGTCGAAGTGAGATCCGACGAAGATGGGTTCGGCGGCGCTTGGTTCCCTGCCACCATTGTTGATTTCGCACCACCAAAGTCATCTTCAAAGAAGAGGAGAAAAGTGTTTCGTGTTCAGTACAAGTCTTTGGTCACTGACGACGAGTCTAGTCCTTTAACTGAGAATGTTGACCCCAATCTCATTAGGCCTTCGCCTCCTCAAGAGACTGAGAATGGGGTGCTAGTGTTTGAGGAAAACGATGCGGTTGATGCCTGGTATAGAGATGGGTGGTGGAATGGGATTGTTTGCAAGGTCTTAGAGGCTTCAAGATACAGGCTTTATTTTGATATACCTGCTGATGTTCTCGACTTTGATGGAAAGGACTTGAGGGTTCACTTGGATTGGGTTAGTGGCAAATGGGTTCGACCCGAGAAGCAGGTATTTTATGAGCATTTTTGGCTAGTTTCATCTTTTTTCTTTGAATTGGATGGCTGCTTCTTTATTTTAGCTAGAATTCTCTTTTGTGGGTTATGCATGCAGGGTTTATATTATGACTGTTCAGGTTTAAGCTTTTTCTTCTCTTGCCTTTGTCTTTTCTTTTGTTTATTTTCAGTTCTTGTTTATTTTATCTGCGGTTTTAGTTGTTGTTGTGGCTATCGAATCTTTTTGGTTGCAAGTTTTGCTACTTATGCGATCTATCAAAATTATTAGAAAATGATTAACATTCTAAATTTATATTTCTCCAGATACTTGAAGATCTTGATATATTACTTAGCTTTTGGCGTCCGCATGAAGTGATTGAGATTTGAATACCAGGATGTATAGTTTATTGGGGTTTTGCTCTTTTTTTTAACTTTTGATGCTAAGATATACTTTCACTAAGAACATTTGATCCTTAATCTTCAGGGTTCTGCATGTACCTAGTCAAAGAGTTAACTAGCCTTAATCCAAATGTTATATGCGGGGACTATTTCTATGCTATATAGCTTGGCCTAATCTATGTCAGGATATTCTTAATCTTAACACGATTGTTGTCCATCATTCGACAGTGTCATTTCTCCTTAGTAGCTTGTCATTGCCCCAGATTTCCTATTTTTAAATTGCTTTAATTACTTTTACCGTCTCTTTTCCTTTTCCTCCACATTTTTGATGCAGGCACTATTTACATTGGATTGCATTATTCTTATCAGTTTGTAACTGTATGCATTTGTTTTGTGTTTCATACTTTTTCTTTATCACAATAAATTTGTCAAGATTGAATACATATGTTTGGTTTTCTTGTGCAACATTAGTAATCTGCTTTTTGATTGGATAATCTTAAAGCAATCGACAGGTTCGATTTTTAGCTCAGGAACAGATGTGGAAGTGAAACCTGCAAAAGAAAATGCATGGGATGCATGGTACCCTGCCCTTATCGTTAAAGAATTTGAGAATTGTACTTACTTGGTCAAATATCTGGATTCGATGAGCAGTGATGAGCCTGGCATGGACAAAGATATTTTTGATTCTCCACACATTCGACCTGCTCCTCCTTGTCATGCTGACAGAAATTATGAACTGCTGGAAAAGGTGGATGTGCAGTTTGGTCATGGTTGGCGCACTGGAACGATAACAAAAGTTCTTACAGGGAGGAGGTACAATGTTTACTTTAGGCAAGGAAATGAGGACACGGAACTTAATCACACAGAGATAAGACCTCATCTTGAATGGGTTAATGGTGAATGGATTAGTAAAACAAAGGTATGGTTTGTTTTCATCTTTATTTTCTTCGTAATTAAGCTGTCAATGTTTGCTAATCTTTCTCTACTTAATTGATAAAAAAATATGGTAAATATTGAAGGATACATGCTTATCCTTGACTGTCAAATTTGGAAAATTTAAGGAATAGCTTTTGGGTGTACTTGATCTGGAAATTTGTTCCCATACATTTATTTGAGTGGAAGCCAAGAAACAATGCAGTCAGTTCCTGATTAGTCTCGTAGCAGTCCTATTTGAAGGTTTTTATTGCAGGAGGCCATGAATATTCCTAATTCAGAAATATTAAGTGTTGCTCAGAAAGGTGCTGACCACTTGGGGGTTGTCACACAACTTGAAAGCTTAGGTGGCACTGAGGATGTTAACAAGAATATAACACCTTGTTCTACAATCATGAAGAATCCAACACAGAACTCAACAGATTGCTCTGAAAACTTACCTTCTCATGACCTTTCAAACAATGAGATAAAGGCAACTTCTGATGGCGATGGTAAAGTTTCAGGTAAGTCCAAAAAGTTAACAGTTGGCATTGTAGAAGTCCCATTTACGCAAATAAAGAATGTGCCTCTTGAAAGCTCCACTAAACAAGAAGAAGTTCTTGGATTGTCCCCATGGACGGCTGGAAGTAAAAGATCTGAATGTTCAAAAAAGCCTGTGGTTTGTGGACCTCCTTCTGCCAATATTGAGAGCCCTTTAGCTAGAAAGAAAGTTGTGAGTGGAATTTCTCATCTTCAAATTCTTCACCAATTTTATCCCATTTTCTAATAGAGCTTTGAAATTTTGTAGCGTACCACACATTTGAACCTCTATTAGGAGATTCATGTAACTAAACATGTAGAATCATGTATTGCCATATTATAACATTGCCCATTGATTCACCATTATATTCAAGGATTAACTAGAGCCTTCTGAAGTTATATAAGAGAGGTTTTCTATGATTTAGGTGGGTTTTGTGTGTGATGAGTGAAAATGTGAAACCATAAAAGGCAGGTTAGTTAATGCGTGTCTACCTAAAATTAAACTGATTCACGAGGCTCAGGAGTTATACTACGTAGTTTTAATTTTGTTGAGAGCCTATTGACAGAACATTGTCATGAGTACATCAGCATCTGTCCATATCAGTTCTGTTGTTTACATTGATGGTATTTACTTTGTCTTTGCCAGTTTCTTTCTCCTTTTATTTTCTGTGACACATTAGTACAAATTGGAATAACTGCATTTATTCTTTTATTCTGATCAATTTTTTTCTTTCTTACAGAGAAAACCTACAGAAAGTAATGAACAGGATGGCCAGAAAGCTAACCTTGTCACACGAAAGGGGAGACCTATTAAGTCACCTAACAGAGGCCCACATGAATCAGCAGCAGGTGTTATGCTTTACACACATCTTGCCGTTGACTGTATCTATTTAAGCTGCCTATGATAGTTTTTGATAAAAGTTGCGATACTTCTACTATCTTCAGCTAAGCTGAGAAATTCAGCTAAAGAAGCAGAAGTTCCCGTTATTATATGTCTAGAAGCTCAGGTAGTGGGGAATTCCAGTTGTCAAAGTCTAGGTGAGAAGAGGTTGAAGAGCGTAACAAATTATGTCGAATTAGAGAAGATCATGGTAAGGCGTTATATTATGGTCGTCCTTAGCCTTGCAAAGATGGGATTTTTATGAAAAGTGAATTTTGTGAATCAGAATTTGTGGGATAATGATGTGAATGTTGAGATGCTTAATGTATGGTGTTTGTTTTGCAGCACCGTGAGGAGTTGGCAGTTGGGCAACGCAGTGGGAAAAGAAAGCGGGGAAGGTCACACAAGTTGGTAGATGCAAATCTGATGGAAATAGGAACCGGTACTTAACTAAACTCCACAATCTGTGGATCGAAATTGTGAACCTATTTAATTGCACACTAGCATGCATTGTATGTACTGAGGAATAGGGGAGTGGAGAAGTTGCTAATGAAATTAACTAATTAAGTTGAAATGTGCCCCCAAGTATGACAGGCTCAGGGTCTAGAAATTTGCTTTTGTCATTCCTATAGGCACCGATAAAACTCTAATGGTAGTTAGAAAAGAAAAAGATGCAAACTCATAAATAGGTATTTGATAAATCTTTTGCAATAAGTCAGAAATGGGTTTCTTGGTGGATATATTATTTCCATGCCTCTAGCTAATACATTGGATAAAGTTGGTTTCTTTTGACTCATATTTCTGGCATAACCAATGATGCATAAACGGGAATCTATTGTGCTAATTTGTTTTTGGCCACGGGTAACAAGTTTCAACCAGTTAGAGAAAATCATTGGCTTCATCATTCAATGTCTTTCCTGCTAAAAGTGACAGTGAAATGTCCATAAAATAGTGAGACATTCTTATGTTGGCTGAAGAAATTGTAAGGTTCTTCTTTGTATGATAAAATCACTGGAGGGAATTAACGTTGTGCTTGTGAAGCAAATTACATGAAGACAGATTGCATTCTGATGTACGTATATAACACAAAAATGCCTATGGTTGTGCCATACTAAGCGCTATTTGGAATGTTGTAGTTTCTGCACCCATAGATGGAACAAATGAGGACTGTCAGACAGATTGCAGGATAAAGGAGAATGATTTGGCCATTGCTGTTGTATCAAAGAATGTGGTTGAAGATGATCAACCTTTATCAATGTGGTTTGGTGGAATGCATTCTACAACAAATGTTGGAAACTCGGGTAAGTTGCTTGACATTTTCTGACGTGCTCCTTAAAGTTGTATTCTTATGCAGTGCAAGAGTATATCTGACTCTTGTTTTCTGTTTGTGTAGTGTCTTCCGCTAGGTCTGCTAATGGGTGGAATGAGACAAGAGATAGACAAGCTGATATTTCAATGGAAGGTTCGGTAAATGATACTAGAAGCAATAGCATGCCAGAATCAAATCTGTGCTTACCTTTTGTCAAGAAATCAGCAATTTGGAAAGCAATTGAAGCTATGGAAGCGTTTCAAATTATACCACAAAACCCACATTTTGAGCCTTTAGCTGAATGCAAAGAGGAGTACCGTGAAGGAACAGCCATTGGGTATATGGTAACTTTTACCAGTTTGTTTGAGAAGGTATCCTTACTGCAATTCAATGATCCAAGAAACATTTTCGAGAGTACATTGGAAAGTCTGTTAGGTTTAGAGAAGCATGGGTTTGACGTCGCAATCCTCAAAGATCGTGTGAGTAAGTTGTTGTCAATTAAAGAAAGTCAGGGTGAGCTGCTGAATGAGTTGACAAATACCGAAAGGCAGATAATGGAGCGATCAGCAAAGAAGCAAGAATTACTTGAGAGTGTGAATGGTATAAAAAACAAGATAGCAGAGTTACAGGAAGAACTCGCAGCATCCCAGTCAAAGATGGAAGCCGAGGATATTGAGCTTTCCACATTAAGGTCACATGTTGAAGATACAAATCAACGCATAACCAATTTTTGTTATAATTTTAAAAGCGTGGCCGGCGCACCATGGAAATCATCCTGATGCACTTCTGCTGTATTGCACATATAGGTGTAGATTGTAGTTGGCTGTGAAAAGTGTGGTCTGGTTCTCTATATAGTTAGTGTACTGGTACTGGGCTCGTTTAGTATTGTTATCATGTAAATGCTTTTGAGGGTTAAGGGTATCCTGGGAATCGCAACTTTAAACGATTCTAGAATTGATTCTATCACGGATGTTACGTAGGTGCAGACCAAAAGGTTCAGCTTAGATGATTAGAATGTCAAGTTATTACCCATCAGCGGCTGAGGGGGCTGAAAAATCTCGTAAGACCAGCAGCTCCTTTTGCAAGTACTGGAGAAGATTGGCATTACGGCGATCCCACTTTGATGCTCTGCTTTAGTTTTAACTAATGTAGTCTTACCATTAGATGTAAGTTCTGGGGTGCTTGATTGTAATGACTGAAATTAATGGAATATGCGCATTGTCGATGTAAGTTCCAACTCGTAAGCTTTGTAAGGGCCGAAATACCAAGGAGCAAATTTCTCATACCTTCGTTTGGCCAAAGATTCCTGTCGGTATGGACGTACTCGTAAGAAAACTGAGTCGCCCTTATTGAAAGTGAGATCCCTTCGTTTGGTGTCAGCTTGAACCTTCATGCAAGATTGAGCCTTTATCAAGTTATCTTTAAGAATCTTTAACATATCATCCCGCTGCAACAGTTGGGTCTCCAATTATGCATTTGAAGTTTCTCATGAGACATACGGATAGAGAGGAGGTGGTGCGCATCCATAAACAATCGCAAAAGGAGTGCTGCCCGTTGAAGTGTGAAATCCCTTGCTGTAGGAATATTCTGCCTATGAAATAAAATCACTCCAAGTCTTGGGTTGCTCTTGAGCGAAACAGCGCAAATAAGTTTCTAAACCAACAATTAACCACTTCCGTCTGGCCGTCCGTCTGAGGGTGGTAGTTGGTACTCCTCTTCAATTGAGTTTTGCAAAGCTTAAAGAGCTCTTGCCAAATGACATTTCTATCAGAAACAATTGATCGCGGAATGCCATGTAAGCGAAAAATCTCTTTACAGAAACTCTCAGCAACACTTTTGGCAGTGAATGGATGCTTCAAGAGGATAAAATGGGCATACTTACTGAGTCTATCCACCACCATTAGAATGGTGTCATAATGATGGGATAGTGGTAAACCCACTATAAAATCAAGAGAAACATCCTCCCAAATTCTGTCAGGGATGGGTAGAGGTTGAAGAAGACCAGCTGGGGCAGTGTCTCATATTTTAGTTTGTTGACATTGTAGACAATTCTGGACATATTGACGTACATCACGTCGGAGGTTTGGCCAGAAAAATAAGTTGACACCGGTTGAAACGTCTTCAAAAATCCCCCATGACATATAAGTTTTTCTCGCAAAGTAGCGTGGTCAGGAATTACCAAACGTTTTTATAGTAGAGTTTCCAACCTGCGATTGAAAAATCTGGTTGTGAGGATGGATCAGCAACCCAAGCTTGCATAATTTCGCTGGTATATGGGTCTTCTTTTAATGCTTGTTCTAGTCCCAACAAATCAAGGCTAAAAGGAACAGCCAATGTAAACAGTTCTGCATGATGAGGATGTCGAGATAAAGGATCGGCCCCTTTGTTTTCCTTAACCTGCTCGATAAATGACGGTGAAGTCAAGTGTTGCTCCGAGGTTGTGATTCGCTGCTCCAAAAGATACTTGAGAGTGAAATGATCTGTCTTAATGAAGAAATGTCTGTCGAGCAACTAATGTTTCCACTTTTGCAAAGCTAATACCAAGGCCAATAATTCATGATCATAAGCGGATTTTAACCTATTAGAAAGAGAAAATCCCTTACTAAAATAAGTCACTGGATGCTCATCTTGCAAAAGGATATAGCTCCCACACCCTCTGATGACGCATCACATTCGACCGTGAAAGGTTGAGAGAAATTTGGCCGGCGCAAAATCGGAAATGAAGTCAGCGCTGCTTTAAGGTTGTTGAAGGTTTGTTCTGCGTCAATTGACCAATGAAAACCCTCCTTTTTTGTCAGATTGGTGAGAGGTTTTGCGAGCAGCCCATAATGTTTCACGAAACGACGGTAGTACCCAGTTAATCCAAAAAATCCTCGCAAACTCCTTGGCGTTTGATGGTATGGGCCAAGCTTGCACCGCCGTGATGTTGTCATCCTCAGCTTGTACGCCTTGGGAGCTGACCACGTGTCCAAGGAAATGAATCCGGGACTGACCAAAGAGATATTATGATGCTTTTGCATAAAAACTATGCATCTGAAGCAGTTGTAAGGTTGTCAAAGATGCTTCCGATGTTGTGTCATGTCCTTGCTGTAAACCAAGATATCATCGAAAGATACCAGGATAAACTTATGTAAGAATGGTCTGAAGAGGTCATTCATGGCTCCTTGAAAAGTGGATGGCGCATTGGACAGTCCTAATGGCATCACAACATATTCATAGAAACCCGAATATGTTCGAAAAGTTGTTTTTGGAATGTCTGGTGGGTTGACCAGAATTGAATCAATAGGTTCAACTCATTCACAACAGCGTCAGATACGAAGTTGTGTGTAGAACCGCTATCCACCAAAATTAGGACTTCCTTACTGCCAATCACACCTTTGAGTTTCATGGTGGTTGCTTTGGATTTCCCCATAATTGCATGAAAACTTATCGCTGCCAATTCTGATTGTTGCACCTCCTCAGAGCCTTCTGCATCTTCGTGTCCGCCATCATTATCCTCCTACGAAGCCTCCAAAATAGAAAGAGAGCCTGTTTTGCAGCGATGTCCAGGACTGTATTTCTCATTACAACGGAAACAGAGGCCACGAGCAAGCTGCGTTTGTCTTTTCGTATCCCAGTTTCGAGTTGGATTATTATGTCGTAGGATTATGGCTGTGTTCTGACCTTCACGAGTTTGAGCAGGTCGAGTTGGGCTGGATTGATTGGAACTCTGCCAATTGGAGCCTAGTTGGCTTCGGTTAATTCCTAATTTGGACTCAATTTCCAACGCAAGGCTCATAGCCTTATATACAGTGCAAGGTTTGTGGATGCGGGCATCCGCTTTCAGATCTTCCCGTAAACCATTGATGAAGACTCCCAATAAACAATGATCGGGCCAATTAGTCACTCTCGCCGATCGCTTTGCAAATTCTTGTCGATACTTCTAAACTGTGCCTGTTTGTTAGATGTTGCAAAGATACTCGTCTGGGTTCTGAAATTCAACTGGTCCATAGTTTTCTTGGAAAGTTTTTACTAGCTCATCCCAGTAAATTATGGTGCGTTCATTGTTGAGCCAAGAGAAAAGATCCAAAGCATCTCCTTCTGGGTACATAACGAAACTTATCAACTGCGCTTTTGTGATGTGGAACATCCGAATCGACCCCGAGACTTGGAACCTTCAACTCCTTGGCCTAAAGCATAATATTTTTACTTCTAATGAATATTGGAACTTTACTCAGACTGCTGCAGCTGCCTTTAGAAGTTCTGGCACTCCGAATCAAATCTCATAAGTGTCTCTATCTATATGCTGTTGCTTTCATCTCTGACCAGGAGAATGCATGTCGCTACTTGCAATTAAAGCGTGATAACACTACAGCATGGGCATTTTAGAGCGAGCTGTTTTCCTGAGAACTTCCCGCCAACTGTGCACGCTTTCAATGAGCCCGAGAAATCAGCTCCAGCACCAAAACAGCAACTTAGATAATGCACTTGTACTCTTTGAGAGAAACCCATCTGTCCTAAACGTCTCGTCCTGGAATAAATTGCTCTCTCGCTGCGTGCGGAGCAATCAAATTCAAGCCGCAGAATACCTGTTTGATAAAATGCCTGTTAAAGACATTGTTACCTGGAACACCATGTTATCAGCCTTTAAAAAAACCAAAAACCCGGATCTAGTGTGCAAGTATTTCTTTGGATTGCAAGAGATCGGTCTGATGCCCTGTGAACGCACAGTCGCGATACTGCTTAGTGCATTTTCGGATGCCGCGTATAGTGTGTTGGTGCCTCAGATTCATGTGCTTGTAGTGCGTTTGGGGCTAAAATTGAGTGTCTTTGTCGGCTCTGCTCTGATAAGAGCATATGCAAGTGCAGGAGATCATTATGCATTAGGTAGAGTCTTTGATGAGATCGCAGAGAAAAATGTTGCTTCTTGGAATGCATTGATTTCGGGTTACGTGGAACTTGGATGCATGGTGAAGGCACAAAGAGTTTTTGATGTGATGCCCGAGAAAGACATGATATCCTGGACTAATTTGGTTCATGGGTACATTGCCAACAAGAGAATTGACAAGGCTAGGACAATGTTTGATAAGATGGACAAAAGGGATGTTGTTTCATGGACTGTAATGATTAGTGGATATGTGCAAGATGAGAGTTATACGAAGGCCCTGAAGCTTTTTCGTTTGATGGTGGATTCAGGGAGCAGACCAAATGATTTTACATTTTCTTGTGTTTTGGACGCTTGCTCTGGATGTTCATCTCTTCTCATGGGGCAGCAAGTTCACTCAATCATTTTAAAATCTGGTATACCAGAAAATGTATACTTATGGACTTCACTTTTCAATATGTATGGGAAATGTGGTGAAATTGATGCTGCCTTTTCCATTTTTGAGTCTATGGAAATTAAGAATTTAGTGTCTTGGAACTCCATAATAGGATGTTATGCCAGGCATGGGCTTCCAACTAGAGCACTGGCAGAATTTGAGAGATTGATAAAATGTGGCGTCATTCCCGATCAAATAACATTTATCAACGTATTGTCTGCATGTGCACATGGAGGATTAGTAACAGAAGGGGAAAAGCAGTTCGAATCGATGAGCATACATTATGGCATAGAAGCAGAGTTGGAGCATTACACTTGCATGGTGGACCTCTATGGGAGAGCTGGTCAGCTGGAGAAAGCAGAGAAATTGATCAGAGAAATGCCATTTAGGCCTGACGTGGTTCTGTGGGGTGCATTGCTTGGAGCTTGTGGCTTGCATTCAAGTTTGGAACTTGGCGAGTTTGCTGCAGAGGGTATCCGCAAGATGGAAAAAGATCATCCTATAGCTTATTCAATGTTGTCAAAGATTCATGGAGAAAGAGAGCAGTGGACCAACATAATTGAACTGAGGAAAATTATGAAGGAAAGGGGTGTTCGAAACCAGAAGGCTGGGAGTTGGATTGAATCTCCTGTGGATGTAAGCTGAAACCAGAGCAATTCACATTCTATTATCCCCTAGTTTAAACATTCATTTGGATATCATACTGCCTTCTCCGGGTTGATTTGTGATATCATGTCGTGACATTGGCAGTAGTAGTGTGAAAGTACCTAAAACAGGACCAGGGATCGACATACTCGGGACAGTTGAGAGACGTACACAGTGAAGGGCAGTTAATGAAAGAATCAAGCTCACTTTGACTAAATATGATCGTCTGGCAGTAGTAGTGTGAAAGTACCTAAACAGGACCAGGGATCGATATATTCGGGACAGTTGAGAGACGAACACGGTGAAGGGCAGTTTAATGAAAGAATCAAGCTCACTTTGACTAATATGATCGTCCGGAATTGTCCCGACTTCTAAATTCTAATGATGTAAACTTCAAACTTCGACCCCAACGTGAACGAACAAATCGAGTGTTGAAAGAAAAGGATCTCTAGTTAGAAGTGCTAGCTCGTGACTTGGTGGTTCCATGTTATAGGCCGGGCAAACTCAGGAATTTTCTCCATGGGTTGAAACCGAATTAATTGTATGATAAGTGCGACACCGCAAACTCAACAGGAAGTGCATAATCATCTTGCAAGATATGATTGTGCATTCCCCTTCATCGAGCTGTGTTGCTGCTCAAGAGTCGGAGTTCCAGTAGACGCTAAACAAACTCTACTTCAATAAACCACTAGATGGGCCACTTTTTGCTGCCCCTATTGTTATTACAAAAGCACCCGCCCATTTGATTTCACAACTACAAAATGGACAAACGTGATTTAGACCGTATGTAATCCTGAAACTGCATTAATCCAGAAATTACCACAAAGATTGTTCACATTCATTCATTTTTGTTTCAAATGTTACAAAAAATGGCAACTAAGAAACGTTGAAAACCAAATATGGACTGTCGATAGTATAATAGGAAATGATTGCTAGGCCTAATGAGCGGTTCCTCCAGCCACCAATCCATTTTAATGTGCCACAAATTAGTTGTAATCCAACTGCTCCCAATAGCAAAGCCACATTCTTTAGTTGGGCGGTAATCTTTTAAACTTTCAGGCCGTGCCCTTTCACTTTTTGTTTTTACTCTCTTCCCTTTCTCTCTCTCGTTTCTTGTACAGCTTCTCAAGAACCCGCTTGGCTTCGCATTGAGGAAAATTCGTCAAATCATAGTAGTGTGGCGCAACGTCTACAAGCCTACGTTCGACAAACCTTTTTGTGAGAATCTATAGAACAAGCATTAGAAGATCCAGCAAATATGAAAATCCACAAGGTTTCCTATAAACCTTCATGTTTCAGTATCGAAACATCCAACAATCACAAGAAAAAAGAAACCATTACTGGCTAACGTCAAGCAAAACAAACATCACCCTAGACAGGTTGAACATAGAGATAAGAAAGAGTAGAATACTAACCATTCACCGCGAATATCTGTCACCGTACGAATAAAATTCCTGCTGGTTAGCACATACTCATTGTAAATGACCCACTCTGGCTTGTGATCCAGACAATTTGAGGGATGCAAGTGTACCACCTGTAGAAGGAAATACAAAATCATAAGCCTTGACATTCCATCACTTGTAGTTGAAGTTGTCAATACTCGAGCAAGAATAACACAACAATGTAAGAAGGCCTCGTTATCTTCTCACAACTAGAAAAGAGCCTTCAAATATGGAGCATGAAAAGATCAAATCTTGATACTAGTGTTACAGGGATAGCAGATAAACTCCAAACATACTTGGTTGTCCTTCACTGTCAAGTAGTGTCCAGTCCGTTCAAGGTGAGCAACCTGCATAAAATAACCTGCTAGCATGGCCTTTCTTATGTTGATATAGTAGTCACGACTGGAGAAGTCTGTGCTGCATAACTTGAGGTTAAACCTGGCCATGATGCGAACAAGCTGTTGCCTAACATTATCAGCAGCTTTGAGTGCTCTGTGGTTGACAAAATTTTCATAGCACCAAGATGGATCCTCATCTGCAGCCCAACAAAATCAGTGACCTCATAAGTATGGCATTTCTGTAAAAACTCCAGAGAATGAAGTTTCAAGTAGAGTGGATACTCACTGTTCTGTTTATATGCGTGATATACATTTAACAACGTCAAGTGATCTCCATCTATGTGCCCAAACCTAGCCTTCGCTTCATCAGCAGCTTTTTGAGCCTCCCTAGGGCGGACAAAGCAATTGGGTACTAAAGACAGAATTTGGTTATCACAGAAGAGGCCCATTGAAGGTCAGCAGATGCATACAGGCGAGACGAGACCATTTGCTTGATGAGATAATACTGAGAAACTGCAACTATCTGCATCAGCACCTACTTAGAATCCGATGGTACATGCCAACCGGGGGCATGGAACCCATACAAGACAGTTGCTGATGACAACCTAATTTGACACAAATTGTTCAACTGCATGCATGCATATTATCTACACATGCAAGTAGTTAAACAACTATCACAATGTGCAGAGAACCAGTTCACTAGTTCTCTGCACATGCATGCCATATACAAAGGATGCATCATCTCGAGTAATGATCCCCAATGGCATCTAGAATAACACCAGACCTTGAGACTGACACAAAGAAGTAACATAGTAACTGATAATACCTGAAAGCATGGCAGAAACCGACAGGATCTCATTTGAGCAATTGAATTCCGGACTTACAACCAGCATCTTGGACATCTGAGGATCTAATGGAAACTCGCTCATTATTTCCCCCAGCTTTGTCAAGTTCCCTTCATCATCTAATGCTCCCAAATAATTCAAAACCTCTAAAGCTCGCATCAATGTCTCAGGTGCAGGAGGGTCCATGAAATCAAAATGAACTAGATCATCAATCCCCAGCTTCTTTAATGTCAGAACTGTATTTGCAAGATTTGATCGCAATATTTCCGGATAAGTCTGAGGTTGGAGATCTTGATTGAAACTTTTCTCAGTATAGAGTCTGAAACATTTTCCTGGCTGAGTTCTACCAGCACGACCTGCCCTCTGGTGGGCACTTGCCTTTGATATTGGGGACACTAACAATGACTCAACTCGCACTCGTGGGTTATACACTTTTTGCTTAGCAAAACCGGGATCAATAACATAAACAATGCCATCTATGGTCAAAGAAGTTTCTGCAATATTTGTCGACACAACAATCTTCCTTCCAGCAGGACCACCCTCATTCAAAGGTGGTGGAGCAGGTTCAAAAATTTTCTGTTGCATTGCAGGAGGAAGAGTTGAATAAAGAGGCACCACTTTAACTGGCCCCACTTGATCCCCCATATTTGCAACTTCCTTTGTTATCTTGCGGCATGCATCTTCAATCTCCTCTTCACCAGTTAGGAAGACAAGTATGTCACCAGCAGGTTCGCACATGTGTATCTGTACAACAGTCCGAATACCAGCCTCCAAATAATCCCTTTCAGGTTCCTGAGTATAGAAAATCTCAACAGGGTGAAGCCTACCAGGAACCTTCATAAGAGGAGCACCATTAAAGTAACCCTGAAACTTCTCAGCCTCAAGAGTAGCACTCATCACAACGAGCTTCAGGTCAGATCTATTCCTCAGTACTTCTTTAAGAAGCCCAAATAGCACGTCAGTTGCCAGAGTTCTTTCATGAGCTTCATCAAGGATTATAACTTTGTAACGTTCCAACAGTGGATCAGTCATTGCTTCTCTTAAAAGCATACCATCGGTCAGATACCTGCCGCATAACGGAAAGCACCGCAATGGCATACAGTTTAATAAAAACAGAGTACATAAAAAGCACTATCCCATCAAATTGAAAACGAACAGATCAGAAAAAACTTACTTCAACACTGTTCTTGCACTGCTACAGTCTTCAAAACGAATACTGTAACCAACCTCTTCACCAATATTCACATCCATTTCCTCGGCAACGCGTCTAGAAACAGACATTGCAGCCACTCTCCGAGGTTGGGTACAACCAATCATCATTTTCCTTCGTTTATCTGGAGTTTCTATGTCTACCGCTTCTAAAACAAATTGAGGAATCTGTTACCCAAACATGGTGCAGACACATTTAGCATGCCTCCCAAATTAACAGCCATGAAAATCAATCACAATATTCTCTCGGAAGATTAAAGCTAATTAAAAACATTACTAATACAAAAACTTATTCAAATATAAGATTAAAACTAACCTGAGTAGTTTTTCCACTACCAGTTTCACCGACAAGAACAATCACTTGGTTTTTTCTCAAAACCTGGAAGAACTCTTCTTTCTGTTGCCATACAGGCAAAGTTCTTCTCTTCTCTAGTATCTCATAGTACCTTTGCGAGTACGGCCTCCCATTCCACCGGTTAATCGAGCTATTACCATTGTTGCTCATCGCCGCCGCGCCGCCGCCGTTAGGTTTCGTGATCTTGGCCGAGAGCGATGTCTCGTCAACAACGTCGAACAAGCTCACCTTCCTCTTCCTCTCCGTACCCATTCAAACTCTCCAGATCTCAAGGACCCTCCAAATTGAGAAGAAAAGGAGAAGGGAGATTTAAGTCTGTAAACCCTAGAAATACTAAATCAATTAGAAGAAAAGGAGAGGCTAGGGCGTGTTTTATATCACAAGGATAGGAAGTTTCGAGATTTGCTAATTGGTCCCTTGTTTATTATCTTTTCAGCAGCCTGGAAATTTACTTAAATTTCTGTAATTGGGTTTACAGCCCATTATAAACTTAAGGCCCTAAAAAACATGGCTACTTGGGTCACTCAGGTGTTCTATTGATTGGGCCGAAAGTGAACTTCTTTTATCAGCCCATTTTGTGTTGGAAAAGATGAAAGAAAATATTGAGGTAAAAAAAAATATCCCTGTTTCTCTTATAATTTCAATATTACAAAATATTTTTATTATTTTAAATTAATAAAATGCATGTTATAGAATAGATAATTTTAAAAAGAAAGATTTATTAATCTTTTATCAAGTTACTTTAACAAAATTAATTGTATAACTAATTATTTCAATTGTAATCATATCGTATTTAGAATTTACCATATAGTCATATAAAAGTCAGCCTTGATTAAAGCTTGTACATCGACACGGTTGATGAGTTCCAGAGGCCGAAAATGGAACTGAAGTTAGATGCCTCATTTTGCTGGTGACAGGACAAAGGACCAAGAATAGGCTGGAGGTCAGCACTTGGGGCTTTGCTGGATCACACGTTTGAGGTGGAAGATGACTGTCGCTGGCATTGACGGAGCCACCCAAAAATTTTTTTTTAAATTTTCCTATATAATTTTTATTAAATAAGGAAATTTTTTAAATATTGACCCCCGGCCCTCCTTAGAATTGGCCCACGATCCTCGGCCTCCAACTCCCGGCCCCCCCTTAACTTGAATCTGGCTCCGTCCCTGGTCGCTGGACTCTGGTGGATCGGCAGCTACATATAAATGCTTGCATTCAATTGTCATTGTCTGGTCTTCAACGCAAAACGTGGACGATTTTGATAAATGCTTGGTATCTTTAAGGTGTTGACAAGACAGGACAGAACAGAAAAAAAAACAACCATTCCAACAACAGATGCCTGTCATCTCCTCTGCACGTGTCATTGCCAACGGTCGTCGACGCCATGTGCCCAGTTATTTCCAGTTTCTATGCCTTCTTCATTCTTACACCAAACTGAACCTCAATAACCCATTTTAAGAAAGGATCGACCAGAGGAAATATGAGTTGAGAAGAGGCGTTCAATCACTGTTGAGTTTGTTTAACTTATACAAGAGCACCAGGGACTTGGCGCAAGTGGCAAGAAGCCGCTGGTAGTAGAATATCCCAAGGCCTCGTTTGGTTAGCACGAATTGTTGTTAGGGAAAGTAATCTTTTTCTTAAAAATTAAATTATTACGTTTGGTTCGTTTTTTTGGATAGCTAGGAAAGTAAAAACTTTCCTAATTTAGGGAAACTAGTGGCACTTTCTTTGGAATCTAAATCCAAACACTTCCTTAGTATTTAGATTACTTTCCTCAGGAATTTAATCTAAAAAATACACTAGACAATTTAACCATTTCTTCTCTCTCAACTTTGAGACTTTAAAATATATAAATTTCAAATAAATTTTGATTTAATAATTAAAAAATATAAAATAAATATTAGTTTATAAATAATATTTTTAAAAATAAAATACTTTATTAATAAATATTATATAAAATATTAAAATAAATTTAAATAAAAATATTTTTTGTAAGTTTTATGTAATTTATAATTATTATTAGTAATAAAAATATTTATTATTATTTTAAAAACAAAAATAAAAAATTCATAATAATTGTAAAAGTTGAAATAAATAAAATAACTAATTAAAAAACTTTGAAAAAATGGGGGAAGGAGAGATAAGAGGGAGGGAGAGAAATTTTAAGATTTTTTGAAAATTTTGCAAAAAATTTCCCCTATTTTTTAAAATTTCCATTTTAAAATTTCCGGTATCGACTGGTATTTGAATTTTGAATATTTTTGCTCAGAAGTTTCAATCAACAATCTTCAGGTTTATATTTTTCCTTATTTAACGATTTCAATTTTTATTATGTTTGTAGGGATATAATTGGAAACACAAGTCAAAATTAAGTTACATTCTATAAAATACTGTTACATACCAAACACTATAATAAGAATCCAACCAACTTTCTTATTAGAATTTTTATAAGTATCCAAACATGTGAATATCTTTACTTTCCTATAGATTTATTTTCCAAGGAATCATATTCCAAATTCACTTTACTTTCTCGCCAACCAAACGGGGCCCAAATGTCCGAGGATTCTATGTGGTCGAACTGATAATGTGCCGCCAAGTGACTAAAGTCGAAATGTCCAAGGATTCTATATAGTCCAACTTGTTAGCAATTTCCTAAGATTGGACAACAATTAATTACGTTGTTATGATTTTAAGAAATTTATGGTTAAGCGAATCGAATTTTATTTGGATAAAGATGATAAAATAGCCTGACAAAAGTCTGGTTTAATAGGCTGCAATCCACCGAAAAAATGGAACCTAATCAGTGTGGGCTAGACATGCATTGGAACTATGATGAGGAGAGCCGATATAGATGCTATGTATATAAGGTTAACCTCTCCTAGTTTTGTTGAAGTAAGATATGAACGTTTGGATTCTCTGACTCGTTAAGAAATTCACGATTTAGAACAGTTGCAAAAAGACGTTAACATTTGGTTGATTGAATTTCGTAAAGGTCGTCATGAAAGCGCAAAGGTTTCGATGTCGAAAAGCTCTTTCAAAGTTATGGAAAGAAAAATAGGTATTTCTTGTGTTTTCTTCGTTCATTCACTTTCATGTTTGATCTTGGCATGTAATTAAGGCTCGTGTTATGCGCTACACGTGTTATCAAAGCAGTTACGTGATTGTATGAATAAAAACGAAGATTTTTAGATTTTCTCCATAAAAACCTTGGAGAAACCAATCTATTTTTATGTTTTTAATTTCATATAATTGCTTGAATTCATTTCGAATGTGCTTAAACATTAAAAAAGGGGCTAAAAACGAGCTTTGAATGGCAAAAAACTAGCCTAAAAGTCTCCAAAAAATGACATTTTTTGGCAACTGTGAGGAAGAGAGAGAACTATCGGGCGCATGTGGTATACTTGCCTGACAACTCAAATGCCTCTTAGAGGTGTTTAAATTTGGCGCGTGTGCCACGTGTCAGGAGTGTCAGGAGAGTATGATCGCGTTGGCGTGCATCTAGCGTGTGCAACACATGTGCCCTCTCCCCATGCGCACTGCTGACATCAACTATAAACTTTGTGTTGATGTCATGGTGACGTTAGCACTACAGCAATCAGTAAAAAAAAACTCAAAATTTTAGAATATACTAAAATGTCCCTCTAGTTATTTTGGGTCAGTTTTGGGGACCCGTGAATTCATAAAGTGAGTTTTTTAAATTTTCTAGATTTATTACATTAGTAATAATTAAAGGTTAAATTCAGAAAAATCAAATAAAGGTTATTAAAGCCAATTTTGAGTGAAATTTCATGCTTTGAACTAGAAACAAAAGATCTCATGTGGTGTGTTTATTGTTCGATATTGCATGATTATCTCTCCGATTGAGATTTTCTTGTGATAAATTCTTAAAATAAAGTACATTGATAATGTTTTTAGCACTAATATGTGATGATAAGAATATGCATAAGGATTTGCATTTATTGATGGTACATTGTCACAAATATATACAGATATTTATGGACCTTATGCAATTACATTGTGCAATTCAAGATATTTTCTGACTTTCACGAATTACTATTTCCGTTATGGTTATGTGTTCTTACTTAAAGAAAAGGTTGAAGTTCTTGAGAAATTCAAGATCTTTAAGGTTGAAGTTGAGAACCAATTGGGAAGAAAAATCAATATTGTCATATCTGACAGTGGAGGAGAATGTTATGGTAAATATATGGTTTCAAGACAAGAGAAGGGTTCATTTGCCAAATATGTGAAATCATATGGAATAGTATATTTGTTCACTATAATAAGTAGTCCTAAGCAAAATGATGTAGCTGAAAAGGGTAATTGCACCTTAAAAGAAATGATGAGATTAATGCAGAGGAGGACTAACCTACTTGATTACCTTTAGGATAAAGTCATAAAGACTGCCTTATACATACTCAACAAAGTCCCAAGCAAATCAGTTTCAAAGACGTCATTTTAACTCTGGAAAGGGTGGAAGCCTAGCTTTGCCCATATTCGTGTTTGGGGCTGCCCTGCTGAGGTACATTTATATAATCTTTATGAAAATAAGTTACATTCTCATTATACTCATTGTTGTTTTGTTGGATATCCCAACCACTCTAGAGGATACAGATTTTACTGTAGAGAAGGAGGGCATAGAATTATGGAATCACAAACAACTAAGTTTCTAGAATATGATGTTTATGATAAGGGTGGTCTTTCTCAACTTTCAAATGATAGCAGGACGGATACTATAGTTATTTTGTATCCATCACTCATATAGTTAGAACCAGTAGATCAAGGTCTTGGTACCATGCTAGTATAGGAACATGAACTTATACCTGTGCAAACTGAGGTTCCTGAGGTACAAGAACCAGTTCTGTAACATCCCACCCAGTGACGTAGCTACATGGGGGCATTGGGCCCCCAAAAGCTTTTTTAAAAAATTATTTTTAATATATATATATATATAAAAGGACATAGTTATTTAAGGGTCAGTGGGGTACTGGGCCCCCCAAAATTTTAAAAAATAAATATTTG
>JANZLH020000061.1:294816-309144 GCA_026770325.2 Erythroxylum fimbriatum
TAGAGGGATTTTAATTATTCAAAATAAGTGTCGTTTGTGACTTTTTATGCATATTTATAGTTTTACTTTTAAAATTACCCTTTAATTTCTCTCACATCTTAATTACATAGATTACACATATTATATTTTGAAGACACTTTAACATGTAATTAATAAGGGTATATCAGACATTTCATTAACTTCCTTAATAAGTGTACATTCTTCTAAAACGACACTTATTTTGATTAAGGGGAATAAAAGAGTTTATTAATTAGGCCTCGTATGTCAATTTAAAAATAATTGAAGTCCCTAGAAAAACGTTCAGCACACAAAGAAATAGGACAAATAACTACAAATATCAAGATCAAACGTCGTTCTCCTAACTTTCCCGATCCTCGATCAGAGTCAAACCTTGAATTGTTCATCGCTTTTTTTTTTTTTTTTTTTCTCATTCTCATACCTAGAGAAGAATGATGTGAAAAGAAACGAGAGAGTGAAAGACCTGAGCGGAAGGGACATGGAAAAGATTAAAAAAAGAGCAACATACGTAAATCCGGGAAAGCAAGATTGAGTTTCTATTTTATTATCTCATGTGGTCCACTTGCAACTCTTGGTTATATTATGTTTAGATTAACTTCATGAATTAAATGAAGATGCTACTGCTACTTTCCCCGAGTAAAAATGGTGGTGTAATCGATGATATTGTGGCACTCATATCAAATGTGGAGAAGATTCAAGATTTCTTTTTGGCAAGCACTTTTTAAACTCAAGTCCAATTGAAGTATAAGATTCATTCCATGTCATTGGGGTAAACGATTAGGGGGAATAGGCACATGAAGAAAAAGGCAAGTAGCATGATACAGTCATATGCTGATATGTGGTATAAGCTAATTGATCACAAAATACATGTCAACAGTTTTATGCTTTTTGATGTTATAAAGACATATAATTATACCATGTGTAAGTCTTACTACAATACATATATACAGCTCAATCATCGTGGAGCAGTATCCTCTATCGTTTGGAAAGAGTGAAGGCATTGAAAAGAAGCTATAGATTCTCTGCCTGGAAACTCCAAAAACTAACGAACATGTCGTCCATCAAAGGTCGAACTCTTTGCCGTTGCACCTTCAAGTGTTGAGGATTTGTTAGTTGAACCAGTTATACCTTCATTACCGGCCAAAATCAAGTACTTGTCTCTTCTCGTCAGCTTGGTGCACTCAAATCCTAGTGCCTTACTGATCTCACTTTGTACATGATTGGCAATGTCAAACCTTGATTTTTGATCATCATCAGGGTTTTGGGTCAGTCCCGATACACCTTCCAGCACTTTGATTGTGTAAGTTGGTAGAGGGTTCATGAGGAAGAAAAGTGGGTCTAAGCACTTGAGCCCACCGGCAGTTGTCCCATAGAACATACTTACATGAGTTTCTAGTGCAACGGGAATTATATCATCACTCATCTCTGAGAACAAAGGGCTAAATCTCAATAGGTATGGTTCTCTGCAGGTTGTCCCCTCTGGGCAAACCACAAGATCACCTTGACTTAATACCTGTTCCATCATTTTCCCATCTTGATCACGATTCCGAGTCAATCTGACGGTCTTGATTGGTGACAGCATCTCTGACACTTTGCTGAGGCTGTATGTGACAGCAGTGAAATTCTTCTTTAATGTGAAAGACAGGTAAAGAGGGTCCAGTAATGTCCGATGATTACAAACATAAAGTAAACCCTTTTTTGGTTTTTCATGACCATCTTGTCCTGAAAGAGCCTTTGAGCTTTTATTTTTAGGCTGTGACATACCGACTCGGAGCCCGAAGAACGCCAACAGAGGAACACAAATATCGTAGGGAAGAGTCAAAGTAACAAAGCCTCTGATTAGGAAAAGGGCAAAACCAAAAGGTAACCACATGAACAAAGCCAGAAGGGGGAGCGGGGTTGGTCTTATTGCGAGCCTGCCGTCATGAAAAATAAGTGGTTGTGGGTATTTGTCTCTAGGTAGACATTGCCAGCTTCTCTTGTCTGATCTTCCGACCAAGTAAATCTCCTGTTGACACAATGGAAAGAACTTTAGCAATGTAGATATTAAGTCAGACATGACTGTTATTTCAATTTACTTCTTGAAATATTTTTATTGGGTATCAAATCAAAGACGTTGACAAAAGATCGTAAATAACTCACCTTGCAATAAGAGAACAACTGATGTTCAGCGGATCTGTCGAAGGTTGTTATGCCAATGACATCACGGCTAAGTAACTTTTGGTCTGCAAGTAGTTCCTCCAAAGTAACCATCTCCTCCTTTCCCTGATTCATAAACCCCACAAAATAACCATGAAATGACTTTAACCCTCTCCCAACAACAAAGTCAATCTCCAAATACTCTCGTAAGAAACTCTCAATCATTGGTTGAGGAAAGTCACTGACTGCCACCTTCTTCCCACCTCTTTTGATCACCTCAAATGCCTCCAACCCAACATCCTCCAAGAAAAATTTTGGCAGAACTGCTCTGCCAACTCTAAAGTTGTCTTTTCTTATCCCAAAAAAGCATACAAAAACCATAATCTTTAAACCCATTTCTACACCAACTAAACAAATAACAGGGTACAGAAGAAAGAGAACTAGAGCCCTTAAGACGCTTCCGGCTTCAAAGGCCACAAGCATGAAGTAAGGGAACATAGAGGAGGATCGCAGCAAAGCTCCTTCCACATTGAAAACCAAGGTTTTGTTTGACAGGTAGTCTGACCTGTTGGCAAGGGAAGGGTACTTCTGATGTTTACTCTGACCAACATTCGCATTGCTAAAACTTCTATGCGGACCTTTTGCGTGCTTAAATTGTTTGAAGAGAATCCTAAAGAAGAAGAAAAACAGGGTTTTGAAGAAAGTTGTACGCAAGAACATTTTTATTCTCAGTACAGTAGTGAAGGTTGCGTTCTTATTGTGTAGTGTAAAATGGAAGGCGTAGACGCTTATATATATGATTAGCATTATACAACAACCTTGCAGTTGGAGATTATTACATAGAATGCCATTCTCAATTTCTCATGTCTTTACAGCCGGCTCTAGCGAGTTCCCTGAAAAGCACCTCCTTGGAGTCCATTGGATTTAGAGTTTGGTACGTAACCTTTCGGAAAAATAAGACTTGGACAACACGGCTATTTAATGAAAGCCCGCGTTGAAGATTATAAAGAGAGTTGTTGCTTATTAGCTAGAGGTGAAGAGATGAAGAGTTTGCTCCATTTCTGTGTAGAGTACCCAAACATTAATGCGAGAATTGTATGCCAACTGCTAAGTCTTAGGTCAAAAAAGCCTCCTATAAACACTACTTTTTTTCTATGTGCAACTCCATAAAAATCTAAGCATGAGTTATTCGCGAGCTCATGGCAAGACCGTGGGAGGTTAAATCTCACCGTATTTTCAGGGAAGGTAACAGGTGTGCGGATTGGTTAGCTCATGTTGGCAGGTCTTTTGATATCGAAATTTTTTGTCTTCCGTCTCCACCTTCGGGTTGTACTTCTTATATCTTCGATGATATGGTTGGGGTCTTATCCCGCGATTAAGCATGTAATTGCAGTTTTCTCCATTGTATGCCCAAAAAAAAAAGATACTCTGAACACTTTACATTATGCTTGGATTGATGGAAAGTTAAAGGAAAGAAAATTAAAACAAATATAGGAAACCGGTTCAAAGAGAAACAGAGAAATGAAAGAAATTAAATTAAGACAAAAAACTTGATAAAAATTAAAATTGGAATAAAAACAAATGTTTCAGAAATTATATAATCAAATCTAATAGGTAAGAGTATTTTTCTGAATTAATTTGAAAATAAATATAATTTGTTAGGACATAGAGAAAAAAAGGCAAACGAAGCTGATGAGTCAACTAAAAATATTGTGCAAACTTATTGTTTTTACAAGCCCACGTACACCACTGCCACTATTTAAAAGAAAATAAACATGTTACTTTGACCAAGAAACACTACGAGAAAAGCAGAAATTAGGGATGAAAAATTATCGATGGAAACGAAACCGATGCAACTTACCGACGGAAAATCAATTTCCGTTGATATCATTGACCTGAAAATTTTCGTTTAGCGGCAATAGTAATACCCATCGGTAAATATGGAGGAAAATCATCTCAGCAAAATTTGCGACGGATTTTAACGACGGTATAAAATGCCCTTTGGTAGAGAAGGTGAGAATTGTTGGGGGAATAAAAAAGTTTTAAGTTTACCAACAAAAATTTGTCCGTCGGTAAATTTTTAAGGTAAACGTCATCGTCTGCTTCGGCTTTAGCGTTTTAAAGTAAACGAAAATGACGTCGTTTGGTTTAACTCTAAATGACGTCGTTTTCTTTTACATTCCTCTCCC
The DNA here is from genome assembly GCA_026770325.2 of Erythroxylum fimbriatum. Classification (NCBI taxonomy): domain Eukaryota; kingdom Viridiplantae; phylum Streptophyta; class Magnoliopsida; order Malpighiales; family Erythroxylaceae; genus Erythroxylum; species Erythroxylum fimbriatum. Next base: position 299,163 of record JANZLH020000061.1, read on the forward strand.
CCCCTCCCCCCCCCCACCTGTGTCTTTTTCTTCGTCTACTTCGTCTCTCCTCTCGTGCGATTTTCTTCTCTCCGGTTTCTCTGTCGTGGACTCCTCTTCTGCTCGTTAGCGTTTGTCTTCTCCGGCCACTGTCATCCTGTCCTTCAGGAGAGGTATTTTTGTAGCCACTGTTATGTGTTTTTTAGTATATTGGATGAAAGTTAATTTAGGCATTTGATTACTTTGTTTATTTGTGTATTTTGTAATCGTAAAACAATTTTAAGGTATAAATGTTAGTGAGAGTAGGGAGAACACGTGAATTTGGATGAGATGTTGAGATGAATTTCTAATGCATGTGAGGTGTTTGATGAAACGTCTGTTCTTTGAAATTTTGATTTCAGTTCTTTTTTAGTATGAATTTCGTAATTTCAGTTCTTTATTTCCCCCTGATAAAGTGTAGTGTTAATTAAAGGGTATTGCTTCTGTTGACTTGAATGGTGGATAAAAGAGCAAAAAGAAGGGGAATGTATTATATTCAATGTAAGAAAGTAATTTGTCGCATGTTTTTTTCTATTTTCTTCAGTTTTATATTCAGAAGATCAAAATTTAAAAAAAAATCCAAATTTGCTTACCGATTGATTTTAGTGTTTAATTTTTTTGGTTGGTTTAGTTGAGCACTTGAAATTGCTATATAGATATGGTAATTCATATTAACTACATTATTCATATATATTATAAATTATTTGTTAGTATGTATAAATAGTTTATTTTATATGAGTCGTAATAACTATAAAGATCACTATAATGATAATTCCAAAAAAAATTATGTTTAATCATTCATCTTAACATATCAATATCATATCGTTAGAAGTATCATCTACTTAATAATTGGTCTTGATATATCAATTTCTTGTTATAGTTCGCTTGCCTCCCAAGAATCACTTCATCTAAATAAGTCTCATATGGCAATGAGGTTTTAGCAGTAGTTATACCATAGGAAAATTTGATATTTAGTTCTCCGAACAAAGGAAACCAAAAGAGTAATTATTGTTTATTCTTATTTTCAAGACTCTAAGAACTACGTACCAATCATGATAGCCATTATCCTACTATATGCAGGGATGCTAACATCCTGGTCCTTTTTGGTTTCCTACTATTCCTCCTTATCTGCATTGATGAATAATGATGCCATTACAAAGCACTTATAAGGCACTGATTCATGAGAAGTTAAAGAGTTTGTCAATAATAAGCTAAGCTATTTATTGATGACATGTGCGACTATTTCGATCACAACTAACTCATCGAATTTGTAACCATATGGGTATCTAGCAAGATTTGACCTAAAAATAAGAATAAGAAACATAAAATTTAGAAAACAAGAGGATTTGATGAATTCCATTGTTCACTAAAAAGAGATTGTTGATAATTTTGATGAGATTGAGGTTACCTAGGGGCCTCTTAATGAAAATGGTGATCAAAGTAGTGGAAAACAAAGATGTTATACTAATGATCAGGATAGATACTTCAAGTTTTGAAGAAAAGGATAGAGATATTGTCTTTAAGAAGGAATTGATTCACATACTATGCACTGATGGAGCTACTTTGAAGTAAGAAGAAGAGGTCTTATAGCTCTTCACAAAGAGAAGCTACCGAGCAACTGGACGAGTATTGAGTTCTACAATTTGTCAACATTTGACACTATAATGAATGATCTAGGCATATTATTATTAAAGAAAGATTTCTACGGAAGAGTAGGTAAGGTTTGGAAAAAGGGTTATCTATTTTATGGTCTTTTTAGAACTAAAATCAAGTTTAATCATAAGAAATTAAGGCCAATTACTTGAAAGATGATATAACCTAGCTTGGAAGTGTTAGGTTGGATGATGATTTAAGGGATATGTAACTAGATATAGGAAATAATTTTCTAATAGTTATTGAGGATATTAATTTTAATCAAGAAGCATGTAATCAAAACGAGGATAATGACAGAGATGAAAATGAGAAATATTAATTCAAAGGATGGGATATGAATTTCATGTTGAAACATAGCACCAAAGAGAAGAGAAAACAAGATATAATGCGACCAAGGTTCAAACCACGATTTGGAGCCAGTTATCGTCTAGGTGAAGCATCACATTCTGCAGCTACAACCGAATCAAATGAGCTACTACTACACCTATAGATAAGGCATCACCTTCTGTACATGCTATTAAGCCATCAACCACCCCTTATACTGACAGAGATATTAGGGGTAAATGATGCGGATGAAGGAGGCGATCTCCATCCTGGAGCTGAGGGAGCTGATGGAAGAACATACATCACAATTGTCAAAAATCTGTGAGTGAAAATATATAAAACATCATATGTTTATAATTAAGTTATAGGTTTTAATTTAAAAAATAGTATAAAATTAATTATTTTAATATTAGGTTAATTCCGTCTGGACCATGCTCAAGAAACATGACATCCAAATTCAAGGAGAAGATTGATGTTGAGGGTTATATATAGAAGAATATCTCTCAGGTGACAAAGGAATTTTATTATCAGAAGTTTGAGGTACAAAAAATTATTTTTTTGTTTTTAATTGATTTTTATACATTGATAAATATTATTATATTATATATACTTATCGTATGTTTTCCTTTCATTTCAGAAAGAATGTTTTTGGGATTCTAAATTTGACGTAGTCATTTATAAAGTATGGGAGAGATGAGCACATATACATTATTGAGACTTTGTTGGTGCGATACACAAGACTAGTGTACAACTGCATTATAGTTCTGAATAAATATGAAGTCGTTGGCAGCAGTATTGGATATCACCTGAGGCAATGTCCATTTCAGAGCGTAATTCTACTAACACACATGGAGGACCGTGGGGAGAGAGTTTTCCGGTACATATTAAAGGATCTATTACCCACCACAAGCATGCAAAGAGACTTGTAAGTATCTATACTTTTCATTTATATTCTGATTTTTTTACTTTGGTGTATTTCAATTTAATTTGATGTGTGAATTTTGGAATGAAAATATGTATATTATAAAGAATGATAATGTTATAAATGTCTGGTGCCATATATGACTGTGTTGTTGAGTTATTTTCTTTGTTCAACATGGGATAAATATCATAAAAATAGAGAAAATTCTGCCGAAATTTTTATAAATTGTAGTTCACTTATAACATTTTTTTATGCAGGAAAAGTCTATGGGCACGAAGCCTACCCCGTCAACTCTTTTTGCACACTCACACTAAGAAGCATGACGATGTGACCTTTGTCAACACCCGATGTAGAGAACTAAATGTATGTGAAATTTATGCTTTAATATTAATTCTTAATAATTATTACTTACTAACATAAATATTGCCTTATAATAGGACTAAATATAAGAAAGCATTCAACGATAGTCTCAGTAGTCTGAAGATATTGATGAGACTCAAACTTATCTTCATGCAGTGGGTAGTAGGGATCGTCGTGGAAGAATATTCGGCTTAGGTTCATTTACAAATATATGTTATTCACAATCCTCTACATCCAGTACAACAACATCTAGTAGGCAGTCCGCACCAAATGAAGTCCATGAGTTTCGAAGCACAGTACAGACATTGACAACTCAGTTACAACAGTCGATGGAGTACATAGCTCAGCTCCGTAATGAGGTGGATGAGTTGAAGGGGAGGCGTAACACCTCATCGTAGCAATCAGAGCATCCACGATCACCAAATGAATAACGTACTTGTAGTCATTTTGTATGAATTACAAATACTTATTATGTATAAAATAATTTTATTATCAATTAAGATAAAAAAAACTTCGTCGGTAAAATCTATTCGATTTATCGACAAATAACTAATAACCGTCTGTAATGACAACATTAACTTGCAGACGGAAATATCTTATTTGTCGGTAACTTTACCGACCGAAGACAACACAGAATAACCATCGGTATATTCACTGACGGTTACACAAAATTTTCGTTGGTAAATTTGCGACAAATAATCTGTGATTCTTCACAAATTATTACTTACTGCCATTTCTCCGATGCCTTTGTCCGTCGGTAAATTTCATCACTAACTTAGCTTTCTGACGGAATGTGTAGATGTTCCGTCGATAATTCCTGTTGCTAAGCTTCATTTTTCTTGTAGCGAAATTAGGAAACTCACTTACAACTAACTAAATAATAGGAATATAAAAAATAGAACACTAACAATTTTGAAATATTAATATTCAACACACCCCTTTGCTTCAAAATTTGTAACTCCCATTTGCTTCTAAAATATTCATGCTTTGACTGTGGCAGCGACTTTGTGAGATTATCAACAACTTCCTCATTTGTTCCTTAAAACTTCAATATGATTGTTCCTTTAGCTACAAGATTCTGAATGAACTGATAATGAATGTCAATATGCTTCATTCGATTATAATAAGTTGGATTTAAATCGTTTCCTTGTTATCACATAAGATCTTAGTTGCACCTTCTTGCATTTCGAGGAAATCTACTAATAATCTTCTCAACCATCCTAATTGACATGATGAATCTGTTGCTACAATGTATTCGGCTCCCGAAGTTGATAATGCAACTACATCTTACTTCTCAGAGCTCCATGAAATAGCACTTGAGGCATGGAAGAACACATAGCTAGAGGTGTTCTTTCTATCTTCCAAGCAGCCTGCTTAATCACTATCAGTGAAGCTTATAACTTGAAACTTGGTTTCTTTGCATACCAAATCCCAAAATCTGCAGTTCTTGTAACATATCTCATAATCCTTTTCATTACCCCAAGGTGATGCTTGCTTGGGCTTTGCATAAATCTTGAAATCACATTAACTGAACAAACAATATCAAGTCTTATATGACATAAATAATTTAGACTACCAACGATACTTCTAAGACTTGTGAATCTGCCAATCCCATTCCATCATCAGTAACAATTTTCTCATTAAAATTTATGAGTGTAAGAGCCAGTTTACAATTCAGTATGTAAAATTGTTAAGCAAATCAATGGCATAGTTTCTTTCCAAAATAAGAATCTCATCGTCACCTTGATTCACTTCAAGCCCAAGGAAATAATTTAATAATCATAAGTTCGACATCTCAAAATTTTCCATTATAGAGGACTTGAATTCAACAACAATAAACTCACAGAAGCCCATATAAATCATGTCATCAACATACATACATACCACCAAAAAATCATAGTTACCTTGCTTCTTCATGTAAAGAGTGTGTTAAGATATATGGTATATATCTTATTATTTAGTTTTGGCATTTTTCGATAATTGGACATCTATGCCTTGTGGTGTGACTAAATACAACTTTTGTTCAACTTGGTTTTTTGGGATAATGGTTTAAGTGTGATAGAACTCTATCTTGAGTTTGAGTGTATAAAGATCACGTCTATGTGTGTGCAAAGTTGAGTTGCATGAGATCTAGAGATTGTGTGTGTAGTGAGTCATCTAGAAAGTGAACGTGTGTGTGAAGCAGTCCATAGAAGAAAACAACAAACAGTAGCAGCCAAAAGAAGCAGCAAAAACGACAACACGTAGAAACAAATAAGTAGATACAAAACGCAAAGGGGAGCAGTCTAAAACGCAGTGGATAAGGGGACATTTTATAAATGGAAAGTTTTAAACGTAAGAGGGTTTTTTCGCTTTAAGGAGATATAAAACGTGTCTTTTGGGAGAGAAAAAGAGGGAGGCTGCAGCTGCTAGTTTTAGTTTGGGAGGAAGACGTCTTTGGAGAAGAGAACGTGGGTGGCTCAGGTAGGCAAGAAGCGGCAGCGGGAGTTAGTTTTAGAGACGTCTCTTACTTTAAAGGGAGAGTAGGTTGCATGGGCTGCGCAATTGATGTGGTGAAGGTTGTGATTGTCTTGTTTGTCGTGGGTGTGTGACTCATTGTGGTGAGGCTTCAGTAAATTATTATGTGGAGGTTTATTTGTTGGATCTATCTTGCATGAAATCCTTCTGCCGCAGCTGTAACTTAGATTTGGAATGTGTATGAATCAGCCTATTTTATGTGAACAACTTTCTGATCTATTTAAGAGGAGTTGAACCCATAGGGAAGTTGTTATGTTTCTGTCTCAAGTGTTTCTATTTTCATTCTTAAATAGTTAATCACTTGAGTTATTTATTTATTATCTTTTCGTTAAAGAAGTGTTGAAAAATCCTCTATTGAGGTTAACACGAGTCGGTTGTATTATTAGGTGTGAAATTCTTTCACAGGAAGTGAGGTTGAGAGATAGTGTCAAGGGTTGAGTGGTGTCGGCTTAGTAAAGCCTTGGGTAAATCTACTGTACTTCGGTGAAAGTATTAAGCTGGGTGAGGGCCCCGCAGACGTAGGCAAGGTGTGCTGAACTGCGTTACTAAATTTCTGGTGCTTTTTATTATTTCATTTTTTATTGATTTTGTTTTCGTGTTTGTGCTAGAGACGTCCATGATAAAATTGAAAAGTTTGTGAAACTACTACCCTCTATGGTTTTTCAGAGTCAGTTCATTTTTACTCCTTTCAAAACCCTTTTCAAGGAAATAAGCATTGATCTTGCTTTACCATGCTTGAGAGCTTGCTTGAGGCTCTTGTATGCTTTACTACCATCACCAACAACGAAACCTTCTAATTGAGAGACATACACCTCTTCCTCTAGCCCATTATTTAAAAAAGCAGATTTGACGTCGAACTGGTACACTAACTAATTGAGTTGAGTAGTAAGAGCTAAGAGTGTTCTCATCGTCTCAAAGCGAGCCACAAGAGAAAACATTTCTTTAAATTCAATAGCTTGTTGCTAAGTATACCCTTTTCACAACAAGGAAAGCTTTGTACTTATCTATAGTGCCATCAACATGGTACTTTTTTTCTAAACACCCATTTGAGCCCAATCAAATTATTGCCTTGAGGAAGATCGGCCAACTCCTTTGTATCGTTCTTCTAGATGCAATTTATTTCTTTTTCCATTGCATTTTACCACACTTGCTCTTCTACAGCATCAACATAAGAAATAGGGTCTGAAGCATATAGGGTAAAACTTCATGAGGCATATATGTCACTTAAGGATCTAAATTTCTTGGGTGTGTGGTCATAGGTGGAACTGGGCGGTGAGCTTGTTGAAGATGAACTTTTGCTACTGCTATTCAATGTTGATAAGCTGCTGTCTGGAGAAGTAGAAGAAGAGCTACTTATATTAATTGAATGGACAATTGGACTTGATAGTTCTGCCATAATTTTTGAAACTAGAGGAGCAGCAGGTGCTAAATTGTTTTCATTTTAAGCCCAAAATTTCGCTTCATTAAACTTGAAATCTCTGCTTATAAAAACTTTGTCATTCATTGGGTTATATAGGCTATATACTTTTGATTAAAAACAATATCCAATAAAATATATTTTCTGAATTTTTGTCAATTTTGTTGTGAGAAGGAGAGGTAATTAGACTATACAATAAAAAATTCTCAAATGACTTACCCGCAATTTTCTATCTTTCCAAGCCTTATACGGTGTCAAATTCAGAATTGCCTCGGTGGGTGATACATTCAATAGGTACACAACTGTTGCTACACTTTTTTACCCAAAATTGCTTTAGAAGACCACTTGTAGACATCATGCTTCTAGCCATTTCCACCACAGTTCGATTTTTGTTTGCAGCTCACTGTTCTAATCTAAAGTATATGGTGTAATGAGCTCCCTACGAATCCCATGACACTCACAAAAGACATTATATTTATTAGAGGTAAATTCACTACCTCTATCCATTCGAATAACTTTTATGCAGTTCCCACTTTCCTTCTTAACTAAGGCCTTGATTTTTTTTGAAACATTCAAAGGCTTCTGACTTCTTGTTCAAGAAATACACCAACTCATACACTATAGTCATCAATAAAGAGCAAAAAATAACAACTACCACCCAAGGAGTTAATGTTCATTGGACCACAAACATCAGCTTGCACTATTTCAAGATAGCTAGAAGTTCTTTATTATATGTTTACAGGAAACGAACTTTTGTGGTGTATCCCATAATCACATCCTTTATAAAAATCAAGTTCATCAATTTTAGGCAGCCTAATAACAATATTCTTTTGATTTAACAATTTCATCCCTTTCTCATTCAAATGACCATAGCATAAATGCCACAGTTTTGCTTCGTCAATTATAGTAACTAAGGCACAATCTGTCACGCCAGAAACTTTCAGTGGAAAATTTTTGTTTTAATCCATAGGAATACTAACAATTTTCTTCCTGGAATTCTTATCATAAACACAACAACAGACATTATCGGACATAACAGAGTAACCACCATCCGTCAATTGCCCAATACTCAACAAATTATGAACCAATTTAGGAACATATTGCACATCATTTAGGAGTTTTATGCTACCCTGCAAGGTTTTGATGGCAACTGCACCTTTGCCTTCCACCTACATCTGCTTGTTGTCTTTGAGTCTAAATTCTCTTTTCTTGGACTCGTCAAGTTCTCTAAATAATGACTTCATTCCGGTCATTTAATTTGATCATCTACTATTAACAAACCATATTCCACTAGAAGTATCACCAATCGAAGAATCAACACTAAATAACTTACCCTCCTCATCTACTTTCTCTATAAAATTAACATGTCCCCTTTCATCTCACTATTTGGTCCAACATTCAGACTCCTTGTGACTATATGTTTTGCAATATCGACATTGAATGGTGCTTCTATGCTGATGAAGATTGCACAACCACATCCTCTACCTCCACCTTTGTCTTGGCCACGAAAACCACCTCTGCCTCCAAAATTTTATGTTTTCCCCTTAAAGGAAGACTCCTTTTTTACTTGAAATGCTTTCTCATCGACTTTTTCACTAGACCTATTCAACCTCTCTTCATTAGCAATCAAATAACTCATCAATTCATTAAATTTATAAGTTGATAGGCCTTTAGATTCCTCAACGACAACAACATCATGATTAAAATCCTTAGTTAAACTCCTCAAAACTTTACTAACAACAGTTTCATTGCTAATATTTTCACTATAGTTCTTCATATGACTAGAAATGCTAGACACCCTAGATAAAAAGGCTTGCACAAATTCCCTTTCTTTCATGGCCAACGTCTCAAATTCACGACGAAGAGATTGGAGTTTAACAGTGATTACATTTTTGTTAGCCAAAAATTCTAGCTTGAGAATTTCCCAAGCCTCCTTAGCAGTTATGGCTATAGCAATTTGAGAAAATATCTCAACATCTAGTGCCAATTGGATGAACAATAAAGCCTTAACGTCCATCTTGTGAGTCTCCCACAATTGTTGACTGGGTTGAACTGATGCCAAATTTGGCTCTTCATATTCGTCTTCCACTAAATCCCAAAGCTCCTGGGACTTGAACAAAGTCTTCATCTTGAGATTCCATAAATGGTCCTTCTCCCTTTTTAAGATGGGAATATGGGCTGAAATGAAGGATAATTTTTGTTTCCCTCACTGAGTTTTGATCAAGCTTTTATTTTTCTTGGTGTGTGGCTCACTTGTTGTTTCATAGGTTTGATGAAGAAGTAGGGGTTTTGTTTGGGTCTCTCTCTCTGTCTCACTTTAACAAATTTCTATTTTGGATTTTCCCAGTTAAGATCTCACCTGGCTTTTTGTTTTAAGTGAAAAGGGATGCACGTACGTTTCTCCTGCAAAAAATGCTCTGATAACAATATTTTATTGGGGAACAAAAGAAGAAAGACAAATGAAGCAGAGGAGTCAACTAAAAATACTACGCAAACTTGTTTTTCATTGCAAATAAAACCAACACTTAAGCTACTTAAATAGACTCAAAGTAAACCAACTTAGCTTAAATCAAGCAACAAGCTAGGAAGTCTGTAACATCCCGTTACTGGTAGCAAGGGTATTATGGTAATATTGGGTTAGACTGATAGATTTCATTGCATCCACTGACTGAGCATGCTACTGGCCTCTGATCGTAGAGGAACATGTTTCTTGCATATGCATTTATTCATAGGTACATGCATTCATGATTTTCCGGCATTTTAATTGTAAG
>JANZLH020000061.1:346264-363933 GCA_026770325.2 Erythroxylum fimbriatum
ATTCATTACAAGGAATCATACCATATTTCCTCATTAAATTTCATTTAATAATTTCTAATTTTCAAGAAAAGTTCGGGATCCAACAAGGTTGGAGATGCCTTATATCGATTATCTAACGTAGAGCTCCAAGGGGTAAATATTAAAGCATATATTTTTAACTTCTATCATCAAGTACAAAAGACCTGGAAGACTGATGTTGCCCCTCCAACATATAATTGACAGTAAATTACATGATAGTTTTTCTCTTCCAAGTTATAACTGATAAAAGGGAGAATTAAGGCTTAAAGGAAAATTGTTTAGAGCCAATCCTCACTTGAGGGAGAAACTGAACAAGAATTTTCATAAAACTCCTATTAGAGGGCACTTTGTAGTTTATGTTACAACCAATAGAATATTTGTTGTTTTATATTAAAGGTGATTGCACGGTGATGTCAAAGAATATGTTTAACGATGTGATGTTAACAATAAAACAAAAGTGAAAAATGTGGCCTCTCCAAGACTCTTACAACCTTTGCCTATTCATGAGTTTATGTTTGCTGACCTCATCATGGATTTCATTGAAGGGTTGCCACCTTCAAAAGGTACCATTGCCATCCCAGTAATCATTGATCACCTAACTAAATATGCACACTTTATAAAGAAGTCCCATCCTTACAATGTAAAGGATATAGCTTAGATTTTTTAAAATTATATCTACAAGTTACATAGAATGCCTTCAACAATTACCAGTGATCAAGATCCTATTTTCATCAGCCAATTTTGGAAAGAATTGTTTGATGCTGTAACCTTTAACAACTTACCAACCACAGATAGATGGACATATTAAAATGTTCAATAAATGCCCTGAAACTTAAGGTGTATGGTCGGTAATCAACCTAAAACCTAGAGTCAGTGGTTATCCCTAGCCAAATATTGGTATAATATCTCGTATCACAATGCCATTAATCCAGGTCCCTTTAAATTAAAGCTCTCTATTGGTTCCCACTTTCCCTACATATTCCCTACTTCCCTCACGATTACAAGAATGAAGTTCTAGATAAGATGTTGCTACAGCGGGAGAAAATGATAAAGTATTTAAGAGAGTAGCTGTTAAAAATACAAAATCGCATGAAAAAATTGGCTAATAAGAGACGGGTTGAGAGAGAATTCAATATTGGGGAGAAAGTTTATCTTAAGCTTCATCACTAATAACAGCACAACTTGAGGCACATTTCCATCTATCATAAATTGCAGAAGAAATACTATGGCCCTTTCATTATACTGGATAAGATAAGGAAGGCTGCCTATAAGTTACAACTACTAGATGATGCCCAAATTCACAATATGTTTCATGTTTCCTTAGTAAGTGGGCTTCCTCAGATAGCTCAATTTAATCCTTACATCCTCCCTTTCCACCACAAAAAGAATTGCAGCCTCAAGATATTCTTAAGCGAACGATAATTCAAGCATGATAATAATCCCGCCACTCAGTTATTGATTCATTGGCAGGATCATGACCTTATCAATAACACTTAGGTATTTATTGACGAGGATAGAGCCAGGTGCATTTTTTCCTTGAGGACAAGAAAAAAATTAGCAAAGGGGTATTGATACGATGCGTATGGTGATACGATTTGTAAAGGAATAAAAGCTAAGCTAAATAGGAAAGTTGGTTATTCTACTGGAATTGAAGTAAGATGATTTTAGGAAACGGCTAGAAGGCAATTCAACTTCTATTATGCCAGCCTACAAGTTGTTGTTATGGATTATTAATAATCTTATTAGATTTTTGTGAGGAATATGCTTAAAATATCGTGAGCTCTATAATGATTTAGTAAAAGCTCTTCCCCCTCATTCTCCTTATCTTCCTTATGTTCATTCTCTTCTTCTTCCTTGATCTACCTACATATTCTTTTTATTCTACCTCATCTCATTCTTCTTTCTTAAAGCGTATCACTTTGAAGCTCATTATCGATAAGGACATCCCTCTTTACCTTTATGGAAGAAGTTATGTCATCAATTTCATAATGTATATAGTTTTGAATGTGAGTTTTATCAATTTGCCAACCAGCATCGCGTGTCTTCTCTCCCCCAAGTTAATAAAACGATCTATTTTTTATTTTGAATTAATACATCTGATGTTTAGGTCCATATCTAGTGGTGTCTAAAATTAGGTTTCAATGCTTTATTACATTTGTTGATGATTTTTCTCATAAGGCTTGGTTGTATATAATGAAAAAGCATTTTGAACTATTCTCCCATTTTATTACTTTTTGTACTAAAGTGCATTAGGAGTTTTATGTGACAAGAAGATACCACTCAAGCTCAAAAGTAAATTTTATCTTTTAATGATTAAGCTAACCATGCTACATAGGGCAGAGTGGTAGCGCATTAAGCAGACCCATAGTTATAAGCTAATAGTGGAGAAGATGATGATGCTTTGTTATATGTGCAACCTTATTAGAAAAGATAAAGTAAGGAATATAATTGCAAGACAAATTAAAGGTGAATAATATTAATGAAAAATTAAAAAGACATGGCTTAGATGGTTTGGACATGTTAAGAGGAGACACCCTGAAGCTCCAATGACAAAATTAGAGAAGATTGTACTTAGAGTGTAATACCCCATACCTGATACTGGAATTAGAATACCGAGTGTTATCACATCCTTAATACCTAAAATTTCGAATTACAAAATTTTCCAATTAAAACCTCATTATTCTATCAAATACTATTCACCTTATAAAAATTTTGACATAGTTTCCTCTATATTTACTTAAAACCACCTGCAAGAAATTTCAATACACTTTTCATTCATTTTACTTAACTACCCATCTCTATGTCAAGCTCATTGACAAAATAATTTGCCCATCCTCCAATACATTTTAACTCATCTAAACCAAATTTGATAAATAGCTTTCATATATAATTCACAATATAATTCTATAAGATCTGTCATTTCTTTATGTGTACATTTCATAACCAAAATAAAATAAAATTTTGTATTACACCCACCTCAAAGTCTTCCGTAATCCTTTATGTGACTCTAGTCTTTGTAGTAGACCCATCACAGCTTTTTTCTAATTTTTTTCAAAACCTGTGCGCACTAAGCTATAGGCTTCGTGATGTTCAAGCATTTGCATTTCTCATCCAATTCAATTCATTCAACCATAACTAATAATATTTTTTTCAAATATAAATATCTTGATTTATTTCTAAACATAACTAGGCATTAAAATTACCTTATGAAATATAAGCATGTATCTATTATATTCATTCATATCTAATTACATGATGATTAATAAATTGTACAGTTTAATTTTACAACCAATTACTACTTCTAATTGTAGCCTTTCATCATTAGTGATGCATTTATATATTTTTATATAATTGCCCCAAGTAAAATCCATCATAATTGCATCGCTGACTTGGATAAGCGAGATTTTAAAAATACGGGACTGAGTTCTTAGAACCATACGGTCCCTTTTTTTATATACATATCGGGATCAAGCTCTCGAAACCATGTGGTCCATAACACAAATCAAATCATTTACACCGAAACCGAGCTCTTAGAGTCATATAGTTTGGTAATACGTATCATGAAACAGTACTGCTAACTCCCTAATTGGTATGCCAACCTTATTACAATCATTCAATTCCTATTTATTTTGCTAAGGGCAAATTTAATTAAATTTAACTGAAATTTAATGATATAATCTCATAATAGCTAATTCTGAATTTTAATGATATAATCTCATAATAGCTAATTCAAGTTATTCCATATTGGGCCAAAAGGAAAGTCACTCCTTAATGTCATTTTTTTCATTATTAGTTTTAATTGAGTTATATATATCATTCGAGACAAATTCATCTCACTAATTAGTCACAATAACATGTATATCAAATTTTCAAATTCAAACATAGTGTATGCCAATTGAGGAAAAGACAAATTATTGATAAGCTGTTAGCGTTTTATTTTATTTTTTATTTTTTATTTTTATTTATCTATTTTATTTATTAATATTTTTAGTTTTAGTTTTTTTATTATTATATTTTATGTATTTATTATTACTTTATTTTAATCATTTATCTATTTTTACGTACCTAGCTACTTTATTTCTTTTAAAAGTCTTCATGTCACATTTACATGTGAGTCTACCAGAAACAATCTCTCTACTTTATAGGAGTAAGGCTGCGTACTATCAGACCTTTCCAAACTCCGAATTGGTGCGGGATTCAACTGAGTGTGATGATGATGATGATGACAACATCTCAAAACGGTGTAGATAAAAGAAACTTTTGAGGTAACATTCAATATCGAGAGCACAAATATGCCTTCTTTAAGAAGTTAAACCAAGGCAAATATGGAGGAACGAAAGCAATGGGGCTTTCCTTCAATTATGATGAAGCATTCTAGCAGGGACTTAAATGTAAGTTGTTTCGGGTAGAATTGATGGAACCAAAGAAAAGGATGGAGGGGGATAATGAAGGAGGACTAGGATATTCGAAGTTACCATGAGTACGAGCTTAAGGACAAGCTCTTTTTCTAAGGAAGAGTAATGATATGCAAGATGCATTCATTTTAATTTGGAAGTAGTTGCAATGGTTATCTTTTTTAGGTAGCAGTCATCTTATTTAGGAAGTTTATTATTTTTGTAAGTCTGTTTTAGTAAGATAAAAGAGTTACTAGATATCCATTTTATTTTACCTCATAAAAACTTTATGTAACAAGCCTATTTAAAGGGCATTACGATGAATAAGAAAGCAATCATAATTTTTCGTAAAAATAATTAATAGAAAGCTTGTCAAGAACGAGTTTTCTAAATAAAATAATGCTTAAAAAGAGAAAGGACTAATTTCCTTATAAGTTGTCCCGTGCCTAGATCCAACACTTAATAGCATTCAAGGACTTCATTAAAATTTGTTAACTAAACAAGGTGGAGAATTTACAATTCACAAGCCTTCTCCAACCAGGGACGTAGCCAGCCAATGCATATAGGGGGCCCAAAATAAATTTTTTTTAAATTTTGGGGGGCCCAAACCTCAAAAATTATTTTTTTATATAGAAAAAAATTAAAAATTAAAAAAAATTAACTTTTTTTAAAATTTCGGCGGGCCCAGTGCCCCACTGGGCCAAACGTAGCTACGTCCCTGTCTCCAACCTTTGCAATTTCTTACTCAAATTTGGGCAGATATTTCAATATACTCTTTTAATAGTTGCCTAAGTTCAAAGGAAAATCAATTTTATTTGTGACGGTAGACCACTTTTAAAGTATGCATATTTTATCTATATTGCTCACTCTTACATTGCAGCAAGTATGTCTCACACATACTTTGAGCATATTTTTCATTTTCAAGTTCTACCTAAGTTCATTATCAGTGGTCATGATCTTGTATTCATAATTAAATTTTGGTTTGAATTGTTTTAGTTTAATGGGTCCAAACTGAATATCTCCTTCCCCTATCATCTATATTCAATTGGGCAAATTGAGATGGTCAATCGCCCTATTAATTGTACTACATTGATTGTAGGAAGTCACCTAAAAGAGTGGTTTTGTTGGGTTCTACGAGTTAAATAATATTATAATACAACTTATAATACTATCTTGCATGCAACTCTATTTCAGGTGATTTATAGGAGGGAACATCCACACCTTATCTCTTACACTAAAGGTACAATGAAGTTGACGGTAGTAGAGGACGCCTTATAACAGCATAACTAGATTTTGATTGAGTTTTATAATCAAATTCACCAGACCCCAAGCTCAGTTGAAGAGGCAATATGATTGAGTTCATAGGGAGATGTCCTTCAACCCTAGTGGTGGGTTTTGTTAAGGTTGAACTTACACAAACAACTCTGTCCAGTAGATCATCGTCATCATAAATTAGCACAATGTTTTTATGGTCCCTATAGAATTTTACGTCTTATTGGGCAACTCGCCTATTAGCTAGAGCTCCCTCCCCTCAGCCACATACGTGATGTCCTGTTGTTAAAGCTAGGGAGAAGTGATGTCTAGCAGTTAAGTTCAAAAAAATAAAAAAGAAGGATGATAGGGCAAAATAGAATCAAAACAAGGATTACTAGAATCATGATTGCAATCAAGATCTCATAAATTAAAGCATCAATGAAGATAATATCAGCTAATTATTCTTCAAAAAATTATATAATTATATTATGACTGTCTTTTATTTCCTAGCAAAGTTCGATTAAAATTCCTATTATTATGTATAACCTAAAATAATAGTCTAGTCTTATTATTTAAATAGCTGAACATAATTAAAAAAAGAAAAACAAAAAAGTTAACAATTTGAAATTTGCAACTTTGTCTTCTTTTTCTTTTGAACTCTAAGATAGGTAATCGTCTTTGATAGACTTTATCCTTCCACCATTTTCATAAAAAAAAAAAAAACAAGCAAAAGCATCCTATGATTAGATCCCAACCTAAGGCTTGCAATATTTCACAGTTGAAGAATTACTAAAATTTTACTGATGTATTGATAGGTCATACAATATATGTTATGCTAAGAACAATTAAAAATTATTTGTCCACTTATATCACTTCCTCTAGTTGTGCTTCCATGATTCTTTCACTAAACTATAATTTGCAATTTTGTCTTCTTTGTTAAGCTTAATGGAATTATGCTTGTATGTTGTCATCCTATATGCAATAGGTTTATATGAATGCCATTTATATTAGATATTTTGCAGATGTTTTATTGCTTGTGTTAAGCTAAAGCAAAGTCTTTTTTTAGTACTGTGTCTTACGTCCTTCAATTATTTGTCTTTCTCTGTTTTGAATTTATCTTATATTTTATCTTTTGGTTGTTTGAAAATTTTATCTTTTATTTATTTATTTATATGATGTTGTGATAAAAGCAGTCAAACTTTGAGCGTCTACACACTATTAATTATTTGACCTTTGATCTTGCTTGGTCTTATTCTGGTTGTTATTTGGTATGCCAGGGAGCTCCTGTTGATAACTAGCATTTGTAAGTTAGCAAGTCTTCAGCTTTGTAGCCTTTTACATTTTGAGACTAAATAGGCATTCTTGTTTAGGTATCTTTAATTATAGATAGATCAAGTATAGTTATGTTGTGAGAAGGAAAACATAAATGTACGTTTAGAAGTAAGAAGAGACGAAATGAAAAGGCAGTTTGTTGCATAAGCCGTAATTGAATAGATAATCAATTAGCTATTCAAATATGTAAAAATGTTGTGCATCGTGAGAGAATGAAATATTTTGAGATAGATTGTCATTTCATTAGAGAAAAATTTAGGAAGGAACTGTAAAAATTGAATATGTGACAACTAAGGAGCAGATTGCAGGCATCCACACAAAGGCTCTCAATTCATCTCAGCTCAGATCTTTAATTGCCAAGATGAACATGGTCGAGATCCATACTCATCTTGAGGGAGAATGTGAGAAGGAAAACAGATATGTACGTCTGGAAGCAAGAAGAGACAAAAAGAAGAAGCAGCTAATTGTATGAGTTGTAAATAACAAACCGAGAATTAGTTTTGTCCTTTAACAAAATTCTGTTGTAATTTATAACAAAACTTTGTATATATACTCTGTCAAAAAGTGTTGGGATGTCAAGTGTAAGTAGGAATCTCATATTGGAAAGAGATGAAATTAGTGAAGGACATATAAGTGGAAAAGATCCACAAACCTAATGTCATAAGGTTTTAGGTTTTAGGTTGAAGTGTGGTGTCAAAGCCAGTGAGTATGTTCCCTCACTAAGCCCGTGATGAAGATCTCCCATGTAAGTGGACTCCCCAGATCCAACAAGTGGTATCAGAGCCGATGGTTCGATAAGGAGACTCCTAGTGGGCCCATGAAGAAGGGCAAGGAGACTCCTGGTGAGCCCAGACCAATGGATTAGAAGGGCTATTGGTGATGCCATATACTCAAGTTGCTAAGAAAAGACTTTCGCTTAAGGGAAAGTCCGAGCCTAATGTGGAAGTCCACACTTGAGGGGGAGATTGTTGGAATGTCAAGTGTGAGTAGGAATTTCATATTGGAAAGAGATGGAACTAGTGAAGGACATATAAGTGGAAAGGATCCATAAACCTAATGCCTTAAGGTTTTGGGTTGAAGTGTGGTGTCAAAGCCAATGAGTATGTTCCCTCACTAGGCCCATGATAAAGATCTCTCATCACAAGAAAACAACACAATCCACGACGTGTTATGGATAAAACATCGCTGAATGTGAAGACTTTTCGTGACGTTTTTTAAACGTCACAAAAAGTTTGAATTTTTCATGACTTTTTATGAAAACGTCACGGATTTGTAACACTTTTTGCGATGTTTTTTATTAAAACGTCACGAAATAGAAACCACAACGTTTTGTTAAATAAAACGTCACGGATTTGTAACACTTTCCACGGAACGTAACATCTTGCGAAACCTTAACCCTTACACAAATCATTTCTCTGAAATACAAAAGCCTCCACTCTTTCAACAACACAACCCTCCAATTTTCCATCCAGCGACCATGGTTTTTACCCCGTCTCTCAACTCTCTCCTGTATTGTATATACTTGTTTGTACTGAATGTGAACGTATCTTTATGTTTTTTCAGGCTTCCGAGAAGAAACTATCCAACCCAATGAGAGAAATCAAAGTCCAGAAGCTCGTTCTCAACATCTCCGTCAGATAAAGCGGAGATCATCTCACTCGTGCCACCAAGGTTTCGACTTTACTCATCTGTTTATTTGTTTCCTTCCTAGTTTTGTTTGTCTTGGATCTGATTTGGGTTTTGCTACTAGGTGCTGGAGCAACTCAGCGGTCAGACCCCAGTCTTCTCTAAGGGTATGATTGCGATTTGCACTTAAAAATTGTTTCTATATGGGTTTGTCTATTATTTGTATTTGAGCAGCTAAGTACACTGTGAGGTCCTTTAGTATTAGGCGTAATGAGAAGATAGCTTGTTACATGACTGTGAGGGGGGAGAAGGCTATACAGTTGCTAGAGAGTGTTTTGAAGGTTAAAGAGTACGAGCTCTTAAGGAGGAACTTCAGTGAAACTGGATGCTTTGGGTTTGGTATTCAGGAGCACATTGATCTCGGCATCAAGTGAGTCCTTTCACACTTTGTTGTCTACTACGATTTCTTATGGATTGGCTTGGATAGGAGTTTGTTATCGTGTTTTCAATGATAATGTTCAAATGATTTAATAGCAGTTTCTGACTTAAGTTCAACTAACAATTTGGAAAAACATTTTTGCGTCTATTGTTAAATGCAAGTAAATAGAGTCTACTGTTATTAAAATTACTCACTTGCTTTCCACTTTTGGCAATATATTGTACCAACCACATAGCTGCTAATTCATAGATGTTTTCTGTGTGAACACATTTTCCTAAATGTCTCTGTAGACTGGAAATTATGAGGTGCTTAACATTGTAAGTGAGTGCTTAACATTGTAAATTGAACCATTCTGGGCCTCTTCCTTTTTCCATCCCCTTAATTTAAACTTGCTTGAACAATGTCAAGCTGTTTTTTCGCATATATATATCGTATGTCAATTTATGTTTTAACATTTTTGGTACGTTGTTTTACTTACAGAGGGATGTTGAAAAAGTTTGCCACTTGATTAAGACTGTTCCTATGGATGGGTTGGATATAAGGCCATGTTGTTTGTGTGCAGGAAGTACTTCTTCTTTCCAAGTTCTTTCTAATGAAGCTGGAAGTGCTAGCAGTAGTGTTAGCTTTACTAATTTGAGTCTGGCATCACGAGATAATGTAAAAATCTTGAAAACAAACTTATTCTGGTTCGCTGGTTTTTAATTGTTATTGCTGATTCATAAGATTCATTCTTTTTTTATTTTTCTCATATTGTATTGTTTCTCATCTTGTGTTTGGTTTGGAAACTGCTTCTCAATATGGGCCCTTAAATGCTTCCTACCTTTTTTTAACTAGTCTACATTGATATTAATTTTACTTGTTTTCCTGAACTTCTCTTGCTTATGATTCAGGAATGTCCTTCATCTTTTGTTTTCTTCAAGACCCGCTATGTTGCTGTTGTTGCCACACAGATGCTTCAAACACCAAATCCTATATTGTGGGGGACAGAAATGGCTCCAGAACTACAAGATTATAATACAGATAATAATGCAGAGTATATCGGAACGGTGGTTACGTAGTTTCACTAATACTTTGAATCCAACCCAGATAGATTGGCAGTCATGGTCAACGCATCCCTCCATTTTTGTATCTTCTGCCAGTTATTGGGATTTTACTCATGTGTTTCAAAAGCTGTGGCAACATCGTGGGACTGTTTCCTTATATGGGATGGATTTACCTCGTAAAAGACAGGAATGACAATCTGTCCACGAGTTTGATGACATTCAACGATGTTTGCAAGCTCATCGAGACACCAAGTGGAAGATGCGTAGTCTTTTGAGAAAACGACGACAGCAACATTCGATTCTTGGATTACTTGCACAAGGGACTGAGCAATTACTTCTCCTCTTTTGAGTTCGTCATTGTCAATGAAGGTCAGGAGACCGTTTTTGCACAAAGCATCATAAAGATGGCTGCTGAAACTGCGACGAGTGTCTTCACCCCTGAAGTTTATGAAGACGTCGTACCTCCATGGGTGAGAGAGGGAGGCCGAAGAAGAAGAAGAAGAGGAGAAAGAAGCAATTGTTGTTGAAAACGAGCATCGCAACACTTGAAGTTTAGTTTGTTAATTATCCATAGAACAACCGGATTTTTTTTAATTTGGGGATTGAATCCCTAAATCTCATTAATTTAGAATTTAAAATAATATTTTGTAAATATTTATTTTTTTGTTTACGGTTTAAATTATTGTTTTTATTATTCACATGTTTTTGAGTCATTTAAAATTTTAGATATTAGATTTAAGTATTATTTTAAATATAATTCTTTCATTTTAGTTTCAAATAAAATTTTAAAAGAATAAAAAATATTACTTAACTTCGATATCTCCTTTTATAAATTAACCTTAAATTAATAGCCAAATGTTAATCATATTTTTCATAACAAAAAGATTAATTGTATTAAATTAGAGATAATAATACATTCAAAATCTAATTGGACATAATAAAGTGGTATTATTTTGACAAAATTAAATTATTTAGACATATTAAATTTGTATAAAATTGGATTAGGTTAAAATTACTTTTATTTTTTAGTAATTTTCATATTTATTTTATTTTTTATTCTCTGCGTGATTATATATGTGCATAAGAAAAATTTCATAATGCAAAAATTACTTAATTCGTTCTATTAGAAATATTACGTGCGACTTCCTTATTGGGACTCCGAAGACCCAACCTAATTCAAAGCTTCCATCAAGCATTTTTCTTTACCAACTTACAATATGGAGGAGGCAGGTATTGTGGGCAGAGGGTGTTAGTTTCATTTTCGTGTGTCATCATGTACTTGAAACCATATATTCATTCATTAATTAAATGTTAATAAATAGATAAATGGTCTCGAACACAGAGTGACATACGAAAATCAAAACAGAAGAATTGTTCCAAGTAATGTAGGCCAATTCTTCTTCTGATGAGATAAGAAGTATTTGGGGGATTATTTTTGTCCATATTTGTTTAGGCAAAATATCAGAAGAAACGGACATTGATACAACATCAATCCTGTCCTAAGATCCCATTCTATCTTACACGGCCCACGTTTGACGGAATTTGACTCTGACTTCACAACCAATGAAGCATTTCTGGAATGCATAAGTTATCTCGGCAGCGGCAGTGTGGGAGTTCATCCAATGTGATGACTCCTTGTGCATACCGAGCGCTGGGCCGCCTTCCTGAAGAACTGGGTGAGATCAAACCGTGATTCAATCCTCCAGCAATAGTCGGGTCTGCGACTGAGGGCCCTTGGAGTTGGGGATCAACCTTTAGAGTCCAAGGAATGCATAAGTTATCTTTTTAAGTTGATTTAAATATTTATTGACGTTAATGCCAATGTTTTCAAAAGTACAGGAGAAGTTAAATCAATAAGATATAAAATTTAATCGGTATAAGATTGTCATAAAATGAGTTAAAGATTGAATAAAATTAAAAATTTTGAAAAATAATTAAAGAAAATTATCTTTATATATTGAAAAGCTTAAAATTTAATTAAAAAAGAGACTGTTGATAAAAATTAATTAGCTTGTTTTAGTTTATAAAAAACAATACTTTAAAAATTGGACCAAACGTCGAGTTAATCAAAGGAAAAGTTTAAAATTTAAAAGTTCAACTAGTATTAACCCATTAGAAAATTAGTAACTAAAATTTTAAGAATAAAATATTTTATTTATCTTAAGTTCTTGACACAAAAGAACTTAAGAACTCTGGTAATCTAATACTTTTTTTATATGTAACTTCACAAACTATATAGTATAATTTTTTTTTGTACTTAAATGTTTGATAATGTTGAAGTTTGTGAACATGTATGGTAGATGATTAATTCAATATATATTAGATTAATTTCTAAAAAAGTAACCTTATATTAACTAAACAATATTTTATTTAACTAAATTTATATAAAGTTTAAATCTAAAATTTAAACTAACTAAACAAAATTTGATTTGATTTGATTTAATTTACATAAAGTTTAAATTTAAAAT
This sequence comes from Erythroxylum fimbriatum, assembly GCA_026770325.2. Lineage (NCBI taxonomy): Eukaryota > Viridiplantae > Streptophyta > Magnoliopsida > Malpighiales > Erythroxylaceae > Erythroxylum > Erythroxylum fimbriatum. The sequence goes on from JANZLH020000061.1 coordinate 358,839, forward strand.
TTTGAAATTTTAAATATTAAATTGAACTTGAACTTGAACTAAAAGTAATTTTAAGCCCAAACTAACCCAATTCACTGTTACTCCTATTTGTAACTATAGAAATTTTAAAATATGGTACTTTTATTTTTTGTCTTTCATACTTCCTACTCTTTTTTGATGTTAAACTTAGAGAGCTGTTGTAGGAGATTGACAATTTTACCCTATAACTAACAAACAAAATTCGATTCCATTGGATTATACTAATTTTAGAATTAAACTTTAAAAAATTGAAGTTTGGTTTGATTTAAATTTTAAATCCAATCTAAGCCTTTCGTTATGAGTAAACTTTTTTAATCTTGCTGGTTCATTAATCACTACCACCTTATTTGTAACTAGAAAAACTATATAGTATGTATATATATTTCTGATTCAAAGTTTTCCCCAAAAAAAATGTGAAAACCTAAGATTTCTATGATGGTTAGGAGAATTTTAATTGAATTTAATAAAAAAAGATATGTAAAATGAAGCAAAAAAGTTATAAATAACTCGCGTCACATGTTGGTCAGAGAAAATGGTTTGATCTTTTGTTCTTCTGAACTTTTTGTACTACTAGTTCTATTTACAGTGAAGAATTCAGATTTGTAAAATCAGTATCCTAATTCTAATAATTGCTGTGAATGAATTTGGCCTTTAGGAAAAAAAAAAATCTTATACTGTTAAGCAGTTGTTGATTTTTGTTTCATATGTCGAACATTTTGTTCTCGTGATCTCTGAGGTGATTAGCTTGCAGTGTTCTCATGAATTAGACTGGACTGGATGCATTCCCAAATGTCGGCATTTTACTTTCTATATCTCCTTCCTAAATGTGGTTTTTGGTATTTCAAAACTCATACTTCGTGAACATCTTCTAGCTGGTCCATCTCTCTATTACGTGGACTATATTGCTACACTTCACAAGGTTGCTAGGGGAGCTTTTGCTTAAGCTACAAATTTAAGCTATAAAAAAAATTAAGGTACAAATTTATTACTAACATTTTATAATAATATAATGACAATGATAAGTGATACTAACTATTCTAGATTTTACAAATTTATGTAAGTAGTTGGAGTATTTGAGCTGATGGATCTCTAATTAAGGTAGAAGAATTGAGTAATAAACTGGGAATTACTCCGGTATTTGCCAAATGTGCAAAAACAACTTAAATTTGTTTCATTTTCGTGGCTTGCTTCTCAATAACTACATCTTGAGCTTGCATCTTTTTATTTTATGTTTTTGTGATTTTAGTAAGTCTTGCAACTTCTTCGTCTAAATCACTTGCATGTTTTGTTGCAGCCTCAGATTCAGCTCGAATTTCACTTTTTTCTCGGGACTTAGACGTTATCTCTTTAACACCTAAACCACAAGAATAACTTGACTTTCTTTCCTGGATAAGACCGAAATGCTCAACGAGTGGAAGAGGTGCATATGAAATCATTTTTTTTGTTTTTCTCTCCCTCTTTTTGAAGTTTATTCTACATATTTAGACAAAATTTGAAATTTTAGTAAAGTAATTTTAAAATTTTCAAAAAAAATCTAATTTGACTATAACTTCCATACCATTATTTCTTCTCCATTTGGAACAGACCAAGTTCTATTTGGCTTTTGTCGCAATACGTTCCAAACTTTAACAACATTGGGCCACTCATCGGAATCTTTATCTTTCTAAAAAGAAACAAAAAGACAAAGAAAATTAAAGATTAATTGGAACTTGATTTTTTTAAGAAAAATATAATTTTAATTTTAAGTACATAAAATTTATTTTACCATCCCATATGCAATTTGCACGATTGACTTTGTACCAGAAACTGATTTCATCTCTTGATTTTTCCTATTACTTGTGTTTCTTCCGCTTTGCTCTTACACATTGATATTTTTTTTAAAGGGGATAAAAAATTATTTTTAATAAAGAAAAAAACTAACAAGATAAGTTAAAGTACATCATTTTTAAAATTACCTTAAAATTTAGACTCTCTCGTTTATTCTCAATCAACCATTGTCAATCACCTTCCTCCACATCCTTTGGGTAATCTTTGCTCTTAAGATAGCTTTTGTGTAAATGATAATGTTGATTTTTATATTGTGCATGCACTTGTTGCATCACATAAGATTGCATATGATTTGAAAAATTGAATTTATCCTAAATTTCATATAAAAATATAGTTAGGAAAATTAAGAAGCAAACTCAATGCAACGACAAAATTAAACTCTATTGCAATTAAAAACGTGCCATACCTTTCAAAATAACCACATAATTGCCTTCTTATCATCTTCATAAATCTCTTTCCAACTACAGACACGAAGCGGTGCAAGTTGTCAAATGCATATAGTAACTTCTGACTTGAAAAGGTTGACATGCTTATCACATACCTTATAGTACCGAGGAAGAAATTGAACATCAATTTATTTTCCTTCAGCTTTCTTTTTGGCAAGTCTAGCATTAATTGTCGGTCCTCATTCACGTTTTTAAAAATTTACATTTCCTATTTAAAAATAACAATTAATAGAATATAAAATATTATATTAAAAATTTAACTGTACAATCATATGATTTTAAAGATCATGTTACCTATGCTAATAATTTGTCCTTTTGGGCTAGATACATTATTTGAAGTTCCAATTGTAGAATCAGATTGCTGATTAAAAGCCTCTATAGCTTCTGACTCTTTTGTCATACTAAGTTCATTTTATTCTTCATCCATGTTTGATAAACATCTATCATTGTTAATCATCTTGCAGTTTTGCATATAATTATCTATATTATCCATCTTGTACTTTTAAAAATAAATAAGTATTCAGAGCAAGCAACATAAGAAGCCAAAAACTTATAAGAAAAAGAATTCATGAAGTCAACGAGCAGCTCGAAAAAAATCAAGAGATCTTTGTTTCGATGTTGTCAAGGACAATAATAAGATTCTTTCAAAAAGGTTTGTTTTTGATGCAACTAGCATTAAGAAACTTCGAGACAAGCAAATTGAAAACTATTGCGGCGCCACAAGGAACCATAATCAAACATCCCACGCGATTTCAGGTGTTAACAACGTTCATCTGTGGTAGATAGATGGCCGCAACTCATCTTGATGCAGATAATTCTGATACGGTCTATACGGTGAAACACGCTTTGGACTTCCGAAGGAGGATGGATCCACCTCTCTCTTAGTAACATATAGGAAATATAACTTTTGAGCCCTTGGTAGATGAAACTTAAATTGACATCGAAAACAAATATTACCACTATTTAATAGAGAGACTGTTTTCGATAAACTCATATATAAATACGTTATAAAGATATTACAAAATTTTAAATAGATATGCATACATGTTTAAATAAATAAATAAATATACTAATACTAGTAATAAATAAGTTTAATGTAACACAAAATAGCATACGTTTAGAAATATGTCAAAGATTAATAATAAATAATAAAATAAATATACATACCAGAAGAGACCTTGACAAAAGTAACTTCAACCAAGTTAAAAGATAAAATATATATATAGATAAAAAAAAGATTTTTACAAAAATAACTCCTACCATGGCGATCCATTTGATAAATTCGCTAAGTAAGAAAATAACTAAGCTAAACTAATTAGAAAGTTAGTTCTATGTAATAAATGTGAAGGATACAGTCTAAATAATTGAACTATTACTTACACTTAATTATTTACTCAATAATCATATCCTTAAAAACACAAATTTATGGTGTGTATATTACTCCTATGAAAAATTGTATTTTCATGTTGAAAGTTAAAGAAAAATATCAATCAACAAATTAAAAAATGATTTAAAATAGTATTTAAATCTAAAAAAATATCAATATTTTAAAAACCGAATTTATAATTAAACTAGTAAGACATGAGTTCCAAAATTTAAAAAGTTCAATTAGTATTAAAGCGTAATAAAATCGGTTAAAGATTAAATAAAAATAAAGAATTTAAAATATAATTAAAAGAAACTCTCTTTATCTGTTAAAAATTGAATATAATTAAAAATATATCATTAAATAAAAATTAATTATTTTAATTTATAAGAACTTACTAATTTACAAAAATTGATAAATCAATTAATAAATTGATTAGCTTATAACAAAAAAAGTTATTAAAATAAGTAAAACCGAAAAGTTGAAAACCTTACAGAGCTCTCCCCTTAGCAGGTAGTTGAGTTGGTAGAGTGAAGAGGCATGAGGGCAAATGATTGTGTGTTCGAATCTCCTTACCTATACTTTTTTTATCGAGCCTGTCGTACAGGGCTTGTCTAGTGCGAAAAATCCGATTGGCGTGATTTGTAGACTATTGCATCAATTCAGAAATTTATCCAATGTGCATCTAAATGATAGTGGCTACGATTCCTCAGTTTAAAAAAAATTAAAACCCAAAATTTGTACATTTGAATGTTTTCATGAAATTAATGATAATAAAATGAGGAATTGCGAAATCTCTAGTATACGTTAGCAAAGATTCGCTTATCGTGCACTATCTGTCCTTAATGGAAACAAAATATTTATTCCCAACATGAACTGGCCCGAAATCTTCAACACTCGATTCTGCACTGTTGTGTCTCTGTTGTTGGAAAAATATATAGGAAATAAGGAAGAAATTAAAGGACACAAAAGATTTACGTGAAAAACCCCAATAGGGTAAAAACCACGAAGAGAGAAGAATTTTCACTATAACAAAATAGGGATTACAAACTTAACCCTCTAATTTGTTTAAGAGGAATGTTTGTTTGGTGTATTAAATGAGGAGGAGTGAGCCTTCTTTTATAGGCCTCACTCCCCTCTTACTTTCTCATCCCACCGATGTGGGATGAGTCTCCTAACATTCTCCCATTTGAAGATTGAATTAGATACTAATTAATCTTCACCATTCTTTCTCTCTCGGCTCCATACTGCTTACGTCTCTATCAGGCCACAGGAGGAACGACACCATATGAATTTATCTGTGTTGACAACCTTAGTCAGGAAATCTGCCACGTTCTGCTTTGTGTTGATCTTTTTCATAGTAATTGTCCCTTCCTCCACTTTCTCACGAACGAAGTGGTACTGCACTCGGATATGTTTGCTCTTGGCATGAAAGGCT
>JANZLH020000061.1:365664-386586 GCA_026770325.2 Erythroxylum fimbriatum
CATCTGGAAAAAAGTGTTAGAATTATACTTCTTACAAAATTCCAACTAACATAGAATTCATAAAGTGGATGCAAGAATATAAAAGAATTTAAAAGATAACATTTATTTTTATATTATAAGCCTAGGATCTTTCATGTATAAGATATGGAAGGAATACTAGGTGCTTTAAAGGATTACAAACTATAATGAAGGATATAAATTTAAGCATAATTTAGTATATTCAAGTGTAATTAATGGCAAGAGAAATAGTTGGAAGCTGTAGCATAAAATTCATAGAATCTTGGAGACTAAATTGAGAAAGGAAAGTTACAAAAATGACAATTATTGATTCATTAAAGCTCCCTGGGCATGAGCTAGCAGTATACTTTCTTCAATTTCGTAACATTGCTGGTGTAGTGTAGAGTGCTGAGCAAGTTTTATCTAATGTAAAATCCCTAATATCTACAAGTATACAGATCGTAACTTGTAGTATCAAAGGTGTCGATCCCATGAGGAAATAGTTAAGAATAAATAAACCTAACTTTGTCTAAGGAGATAAAGGATGATTAAAATAAAATAATAACATAAATTAAAACATTTAAATCAAGCAAATAATCAAATAACAAATGAGCTACCACAAATATGTGAGGAGAATCAAGGATGAAGCTTAGGATTTATTCTATCATTATTTTGCTCCCTAACTGCTATTGATTCAATTATGTGTTGATTCTAGATCTTTTAAGGGATTGAATACTCTTTCTCAAGACCTAATCAATTAAACCTAATTGATTGCAAAATTCCAGATTTTGCAACCTCTCGATTCACAAAGTCTACCTAACGTTTTTAACTAGGTCTTAAGTGATCTATCGAATAATTGGATCCTTACATGAGATCTCTCTTCATATAATTATCCATTTGATATTTGGGAGACTTATTAGGTCACTAAATCTTGTTACCCAACCTAATCGGATTACTTTTGACTCTCTCTCTCGATTTATTATCAAAGTGATAGCATACTCAAACATCACAACCCTAGAAAATTGAATTGAAATCAACAATAATCAAGTCACACAAAACTCAAGAACAAATCCAAATATGAAAATTAGAGCATCCTGAACGTGAATAACATATTCAAATCCAAGTTACACATCAATTTTAATGAAATAAACAAAGGAAAGAAAGAAAGAACTTGATTTGAACTCAAACTTGAAATCTGGAATTTCTGGATTGCTCTTCTTGCTTCTCCTTTTTACTCTCTCACTTTGGAAGATGGTGGCCATTTGTTTTTAGTTTTTTCTATTCTTAAATAGTTCTTAAGGCTTTCAGGTTTTTTTTAGGGTTTACCCACTTAATTTGGTTTTAAAAATAGCCTCAAAATGCTAAAATTACAAAAAGGTTCGCGTGTTAGAAAAGTTAAAATTCATTGGTATAGCTACTTGTGCTCTCTGTCACAGTCGTGGCTAGCTTCCATACTTCCAATTCTTCTCTTTTCTTCCATTTGCTATTTTCATAGCTCTCTGTCACAATCGTGGCTAGCTTCCATACTTCCAATTCTTCTCTTTTCTTCCATTTGCTATTTTCATACACTAAAACACACATCAAACACTTCTTGAAACATAAAATTAAGGTCCAAATCATGCGTAAAAGCATACAAACACTTAAAATATAAACAAACACTAATAATTTTAAGCCTATATATATGATAATCATCTAAGAAATACTCAAAAGCACACTTAAACATATATCAAAATATAGTATAATTTATACCTATCAACATCCCCACACTTAAACTTTTGCTATCATTAGTGCTTGTTGCATGAATGCATGTGTTATTGTTTGGTTTATTTGAGTTTCTCACTATCTTTCTAAACACAAGAACTCACTTCTCTCTCTACAAAAATCTTAAGCCTTTACCTCCCCCAAACTTTCCTCACAACTCTTAATCTAATGGGACCATGCATTAAGCAAATGGTCAAGCACACTCAACAGAAAGACAAAGTCCAAGTATCGGGCTATAGATAAAGAAATCGAGCAACAGATTATGGAGCACTTTTCTTGATCTTTTTAGAGGAGGAAGGTAATCGCTTCCACACTTTTAGCTTGCGGAAAATTATTGTGCCAAAATACTTAGACTTTGAAACATTAGAAACAATTGTTTTGAGAAAACGAGTTGAAGCTTTAGGTGGAAGAATTCATTGGGGAAATTTTATTCAATTTAATTATCCTGTTTATGAAGAACTAACCCTAGAATTCTTCACCTTCCTTCAATACGAGTCATCTAACCCTAAGGACCTATGGTTTCGATTGCGGGGTCAACCATATGGCTTAGACCATGAAATTTTGCGTGAAATTGGTGGATTTCCTGGCTCAACCATAACAGATCAACACGATGACTTCCATGCCACTCATTATTGGACTGAACTAACTAGGCTAGAGATCTTTGACGCTAAAAATACCCACAATAACATTATTCAAAGCCCCAAATACTTGTTATTGCACAATTTCATGCGTTAAACTGTATTATACAAAAGTGAAACTAACAAGTGTTCAACAAAATAACTTTTCTTCTTGTGTTGCAAGGATCATAGCGTCAAAGTCTGCACCTCCACCCACATCGTTAATGCAATTATTGTTATTATAAGAAAGAGAAGCAATAATTTAGGCATGAGGTACTTGGTTATGACTATTTCGGAATACTATGGTGTCAGTTGCCATTGACTAACTGTCTATTGTCTTGAGTTTCTCAACACTTGTCACTTGACGAGAGCTAAAATCTTGAAGTCCCACAATATGGAACTTCGAGATATTAGCGTAAAATCTCTTGTTAAAATCAGGGCGGGACAGGCCAATTTGATCTCGACACCGCCGCAACAGGAGGAGAACTCAACCAGTGAGGATTTAGAAAAGGAAGAATCAACGGGATGGGAGAAGGTAATGGAAGCCATTTCAAACACTAACAAAACCATTTCAGAAAATGACAAGGTGTTGAAGGAGATGGCTAGAGAACAAAGATGCCAAAGTCGGGACATATGATGTATTCACAGATATTTCGAGGCACAAGGTGTTCAACTACCACCTTCAACGCCATCACCACCTCAATCACCATAACGGTTCTGTACTCTAACCCTTGTTTTTTTTTTCACTTATTCTCATGTTTCGTTATTTTTATTCCCACCTTTTGTATTATTTGTTTACTCTTCTCATATTGAGGACAATGTGTTGTCCAAGTGTGGGGAGAGTTATGTGCATTATATGTTTTTTATTTGAATAAGAATTTTGCATGCTATATGTTAGTTTTGTTTAGGATTGCTTGATGTGATTCGTGTGAATGTGTCAATGGCTAGGACTTAATGAAATCGATTTAGCTTTGAACATAGGCTTTTAAGTTGCTAAGATTTATTAGCTTGTGGAATTAGTGTTCTACATTGTTTCGGTTAAATATGCATGTTAATAAGGATATGATGCTAGTTCATTCACTCTAGGAATTTACCACATTCATTTATAATTTTAGGCAAATTGAATAAATAGCATCGTTAGTATCTTTTCATAAGAATGATTATCTTAAGAAATGAGGTAGGCAAGAACAAATGCAAAAAATGTATGTAAATCTTAAATAAATAACTATTCCGACGGCCCTTTTTGAAATAAATCAGGTAATGAATTGAGCTAGTAGCTAGTTGAGAATGTGATATAGCTGAGTAACCGGGGGACATTTATTACAAATGTTTGCCTTTGTGTCAAAAGAATATAATGACATTCCAACCAAGCCACTTAATAAAACCATGGCCTAGTTGCGTAACTGGAGGACATTCATCACAAATGTTTGCCTTTGTATCAAAAGGCTAGATTTATGTTAAAAAAAATTAACAAAAATAGTGTGTTTTTTAATAAATCCTACTAATCTTGTGAATAATATGATTTCTTATGAAAAGCCACTTAAGGATAGTTACAATTTTGATTGACCGAATAATTATCAATGTGTGTATGTAAGTGATGGGAGTGAACGAGTTCGACATCAAGGTTTTTGATTGGTATGTGTATTTAGTTTGAAGTACTTAGACACAGATTTTATAAGTTAATAAGTTAGAACAACATGAAGGATCGAGTTTATAGTTAAATTTGTTTCGTGAAGTTCAACGCCATTGTACCATTGTTGCATACGTGTGTTTTGTTGTTAGGTTTGTTTTGTGTTTTGTGTTTTGCTTGAGGATAAGCAAAAGTTTAAGTATGGGGATGTTGGTAGTTATAGGTTGCATAATATTTTAGTAGTTAGTTTAGTATGTGTTTAGTTGTTAAATTGAATGATTAGTGCATTTTTAGGTTAGGATTTTGTTATTTAGTTAGCTATTTGTGTTTTGAGTGTTTTATGGGTTAGAGCATGTTATTAAGCTTTAATATTATGTGTTTGAGGTGCCTTGATGTGTTCGTTAATGCTTCAGATCAAATATCGAAGAACAGAGAGAATTCAGAAAAAACCTGAAGAAAGGCCCCGGGGCCACAATCGTGGCCTGACAGAAGCTTGGTGGGTCTGCCACGATTGTGAAAGAGAGCAAAAATTGAGTGCCACCACGATTGTGGCCTGCCTGACAGCAGACATAGACCGACTTCTAAAACACAACTTTTTGAGGGATATTTTGAACTTTTAGGCCTGGGTAAACGCTAATGTTTGCCCTAAATGGAAAAGATATATAGAGAAAAAAAGAAGACCTAAATAGGGAGCTCCATTTTCTGCCACTTTGAGAAATATCCAAGGGAGAGGAAGAAGAAGAGAGGAGGAGGAGAAAGGAAGAAGGAGAAGAAGGGCTACAGTGTTGCTATCTTCCCGATCTATTCTGACCATTACAAGTGACATTTCATTTTATCTTTATTATTCTTTCTTTTGAATGTATGAGATGGATTTGGGTTTGATGATATTGTTCTAAACTCCTTTAGGGATTTATTCTTGAATCAATGTTAATGTGATTTCTTCTGATGTTAATACATTGGGTATTGTGATTATTTGTTGTATTTGCATGCTTCGGTAACAAATTAAGAGAGTGAACTGATAGCAAAACGATTAGATTGGGCAGTGAGAATGAAACAATCTAATAAATCATGCAAATAATCAAATTAGGAATTTATATAAAGAGAGATCTCGTGTGAGGACCCAATAGTCTATTAGAGGGCTTAAGATTTGATCGGATTTGTGAGTTTTTTGTTAATTGAGAGATTGCAAATTTCATAATTCAATTAAGGGTTATGATTTGGAGTTTAATGATTATAACTCGAGGGAGAGTAATATATCCATTGAAAGTCTAAGACCGATATCGTATTAAATCAAAAGTGATTATATTAGCATTTGATAATAGGATAAATCCTCCTTCTCATAATAGGCTAATATTCCTTGTGTGATTTTGATTGTTCATTGGTTTTGCTCAATTTTGATTTCTTTATGATAATTTGCAATTTAATTTTCAATCAATCTATATTCATGAATATACTTTTCGGTTTAGTTTTTATTTTCTTCTAATAATCTTTTTAGGCCTTAGATAATTTAGAATTAGATTAGTTCACCAACTCCTCGTGGATCAATACCTTTAATACTACAAGTTTACGACCTGTATAATTGTGAATATTGGGGGTTTTGTTCAGAGTAAAACTTGCTCAATAATAAGTAACATCAAAGCACATTAATTTCCGTATGAGATACCTTGGCAATCTCAAGTTTAAGGATCAATTATACAACTATCATAATAAGGAAATCCACAAATACATAAGTAATGTTTCATTTGAGATCCTCATAATTGGGTTAATTCAGTAAACTTATTCTCTAATAAGCACCCACATGTTTGTTTAAATATTTTCATACTTTAATTTATAAGATTAATTACTTTCTTCGTAAGAAAGAAACATAACGTGTGCTAATTTTTCGGTTTCATTATTATCCTGTCTTAATAAAACTATAACTAGGAATAATTTAGAATTAATATATAAATGCAAATTGAATCTCATAATTATGATCTTACCATAATTTTAATTACATAGTAATTATTATAAAGATTTTACCTTTAGTATTAAAACATCAAATATAATTAACACAATACATAAAGATAAATAATGCCTCTATTAATTAAAATAATAATGTCTTAAATAAAATTGCAACCAATCGATTAACTGTAAGGGCATAAACTAACAGTCTCCATGTAAAATCTATCCTGAAATCTTCCTTCTTTCAAACAAAATAAGAATCAACTGCTGCAGAGAGCCTCAACCATGAAACTCTTTCGAACTCCGGGACATGGATTACCAAGATTAGCTATTGTTATGGGAATTGAACAGAGACGCTGCCCAATGCAAGCCTGTAAAACCACAATTCAAATAGGTGAAAGGTCCATTTTAGTAACAAAGCAAGAATAATATTGCCAATAGCACCTGGCTGAGGTTGCCATTATGAGATACATATTTGGAAATATGCGCTTAACTTAGAGTTCATAATAGAAACTTAGCTAACGCATGATAGACAAGGCAACAGAAGGTTTATGCCAATGGAAAGAAGATTTTCCAACCTTTTGAACCAGTGGTAACATGTCGGAATGGCAATCCCCTGGCTTTAAACTACCACAACTTCCTTGAGGAGTTCCAAAACTGGCAAAGTTGATTAAGGTAATGTGCCAACCTTGCTCACAGGACAACTGAACTTCAGGACTCTGAAACATATAATCCATGTTTGGTTTCCAAGAATCAGCTGGTGGAGGATCATCCTCTGACACAATTGAGCATATCTCTTGTCCAGTTCTTGTTAGCACAGAGATCTTTGAAGGGTCGCCTCCAAGCTCTTCATGCAAGACTAGTAGGTTCTGACCGGGATGAACCCATGTGCGTGGGATATGGTACCTATTGAACATATTTTATTGTCAATCCCTTTTTCTCAAGTATATAATGGAAAACATCAACAAAATCAAAACAATGATCTTTAGTGTAACCTATTACAGAACTATTAAGCAATGGATTAAGCAGATACAGAATAATCACATGTTTCGAAGACAGTCAATTTTCGTATCTCATGCACTCCAAAAGTATTGCACCCTGAAAACAAGAATTTTTGTCAAGACCTGAAAATATGTACGTGGAGGATTATGTTGTTTCGGGAAGAAATTGAGATCCAAAATTCCAGGACTTTAAGATGAGAGGATGCAATTTGTCTAATAATAAGAAAGAAGAATATATATGTATGATCTCTTAGAAGAGGAAGAGACATGCTTATAGGATAACGAAAGAGCGAGTATGTCAACATGATACAAAACTGCCCTTTGCAATAGAAGCGTCTTACAGTGTTTGAGCTGGTTGCCCACATTTCCTCTGACATTTAAATGCATTATAAGTTCCTCTATAGTTGCAGGTGTCATTACAACCTTTTGATGGTGAGAGATAGGCAGGCCAATACCGGCCTATGCTCTGCCCATTAACCCATGCTTGACCCTTCCCCATACTTGTGAGATTCAAAGCTAGCGGGCCTTTCCCTTCAGGAACGAGGAATGCTGTCTGAAGAAGAGAAGGATCATCAAAACAAGGAATCAGAAATCGATCAGGAAACCCACGGAAATGTTTTGCAGAAATGTAGAATATGTTTTAATGTACTAAAGAAGTAAGAGCAACGTCATCCACATTGTTTCCATGGTTTCTGCATGTTTCCACTTACTTTGTACCATGTCAAACTCTTATTTACAGGTAGATAAGTCCCCTGAGTCCACAGTGCATTGTTCTCTTGAGTCAAGTTATCCAGCCCAAGATATTCCCCTTCAAGTCCCACCTGACGAGAAGAAACCCAGAGCAGTAAGTAAGAGTAGAGCATGAGACGCCAAAACATACAGGACACCTAGCTTTTAGCTACCTGGTAGCTCCAAGTTTCACCAGAAAGAAGCATCACGTTGTTACCTATGTCCATTAGAGCCACATTATAAATTCCTGCACCTTGAACGTCGAACCATGGTCCAAAATTCTAGAGAGGACAGAGTAGAAATGTTATTCACCCTCACATTTCATTGCTAAATTTATATTATAGTAGGGGCCATGGTGTTGATACAGAACAAGAAGATAGCATTTGTACATAGCACCTCGGGCAGATATTCTTAAGGACAATATGATAAATTGTCCCAAACAAATTTATAGATGATGAATTGCTTAACAAAAATTTTACTGATAATTGATTTGTTTTTGAACTATTAGCAGAAGTTCTTCTGTTTTCTACTGACAGTTCTATAAATCTTTTCGAAGTTCGGGCTCTTATGATTAGATAAATATAGCAGGCTCTCAAAGACTGAAATATTATCATCATCATCAATATAGTCTCAGAAAGTTCAAGTTACGTAAGGGAGGTGTTTCAATAAATGCTAAAAGTTCAGAATGTGATCACGAAACATTTTGTGAAAGCAAATCCATGTTTTACCTGCACACCAACAATCATACTAAGAATATCCACCGTATTGTTTCCTTCATTAAGACTGATTTTCTTTGTGATTGAGAAGCTTTCATCATCATGATTTCCAAATCCGAACCCTGAAGGTAATGTCATGCATGAAATATGAATCATCATGTGGAATCATACAGATTCAAAATCTAACGTGATTTGTTTTGAAAGGAACTATAATCAAACTAGTGAACTGTGAAAAAGAAAACGGGAATCCCTTTAGCATGTATAACAATATTTTCTGGAAAACCTAGTTCTAGTAAGTAGAAGAGGTTGGCAGGTATAGTTCTTTCTGGAATTGCATATACTCAACTCGTTCAGCAATTACAGAACACATTAAAATGGAAACAAAAAGAAAATTTAGTTAAAATTCAATAAACAATAAAATTGAGGGCAATTCAGTATTCCAACATGAAAAGCAGAAGCAAATTCTTTTAACAATTTTCGGGCAGTAAAGTTTGAAAGAAATGATTCTTTTTCTTTCTGATATGAAATGGTGAAGTCATAAAGAGAAAGACTGAAAGAGTAGTTATCTGAATCATGCTTAAACGGCTAGGTTACCAACTGAAAGCACATACTGAAGCAAGTAACCTTAACATCTATAACACAATAGAGCACCTACCTACAAGATCTTTGTTTACAAAAACAAGTGCTGCATGCCCTAAGCTCTCTATTCTCAATACACCATTCTCTTGACTAGCATTCACATTGATACTGCAAATTGGAAAACCAAATAGAGAACTTAGAAACATTCAAGATTCAAATGGAAAATAGTTGAATACTGTCAAAACCTGGATCACTAATTCTTAAAGACATACCTGGTTGAATACCACAGAAAATCACTGGTATCTTTTGTAATGTTAATCTGCTCCAATAAACCTTTGGCTTCGAATGAATTATTTCTAGAAGGACCCACTTCTTCTTCATACCAACTCCACACTGATTTTGCTAGTAAAATCTCACTGGAAGTGGTGTTGGGAGCAAATGGTGCATCGCTGATATCTCTTTGTGTGACTATCTTCATTTGTGAATAATGCAGAAACAAGGGATTGGAGTAAACATTCATCAATAGTTACCAATATCATGTTATATACTTTGTTTTCTTTTGTTTGTACATATTGGATAGTCTTTTGTATGTAGTTTCTAAGTTAAAGATATAATGCAGTATTGCAAAATCTGTATGCATCAATGAACTTTTTCTGCTTTTCATCTTGAACTACTGCACATAGGAAAAATAACAAACAGTATGAGTATATTCATTATGATAAATTCTACAAAATAAGTGCCGTGTTTTTCCTGACACTCTCTCTTTAATTCATGTTTGAAATGAGAAAATAAACAAACAGAAACATGAGCTCTTTAGACAGATCAATTTAGTCAGTTATTGCAATAAGGAATATGATCAACATTTCAATATGAAATTATAAGGAATAATGAGCACTGAGGGAATTAAGGATTTATTTTGTGGTCAAGTGCTATTTCTGGAGGGGTTACCTTTGCTGTGTTGAAAATGACATTCTTACAATCTGGAAGAATGCTCACTGACCAAGCAGGAAGGAAGTAAGAATTTCCATTGAATGTAACATTTGCATCTGAATTGCTATCGTAGTTTGCAAGAAAGGCTGCACAGTCAGTAGTAGACTTGTAGTAGATATGCGCCTGACAAATTAAAACAAATGAGAGATGTTCTTTGTCCTGCAGGGCCATAAATTATTCTGACCAAAACCAGAGATACCTCTAAGTTGATGCCAAGCTGCTGGTGGGTTGGTTTTGACGACCTTACCAAATAGTCTTCACAGAGCTTTATAGCCTTGTGCAAGTCACGTAGGTGACCCCATTTTGGCTGTCTAATGTAACCTGCATCATATATCCCCCCGTAAATGCCAATTTAGAGGCAAAGATTTGTATAAATAGCTTCTTGACTTGAAGTCTGTAAAGATTAAATATCTTGAAGACTGCCTGTTACAATGTGCTCATATTCATCCCAGAACCTTATGTGTGACAATGCCAGAGGGGAACAATCGCAAAATTAACAGCATGATTTCTTCTGTGACGAATAGAAGGCGCAAGTAGATTTAGTCAGGAGGTTTTTACCATATTCATCGATTGGCGCATCATAGTCATAACTCGTTGCAATCAGAGGACCTCCAGCAGTTCTTCCAAAGTTGGTTCCACCAAAATACTTCAGATAATAACATAAAAGCATATTTGAGTTGCTCCTGAAAATGTATACATAAGGCAGTCTTTACGATCTTATTTGGTAGAAGGGAAAGAGAATTACCATATAATAATTTTGAAAAGTGCCACCGTACTCAAAGAAGCGTGCAACAGCAAAAGCAAGATCTTCCACAGGCCGATAAGGAACTGGATAGCCAAACGAAATAAACCTGCAAAAACCAACTTCTATGATTGATCAAAACCTAGAGCCAGGCATTGGAGTCTTCCAAACAAAGAAATAACAAGGATGAATTGGGTGTAGAGTATCACCATCCACTATAATTTTCAGTCCACATTTTGGGTTTTGAATCTGAATTTGGTACAAACTGATCGCAATAAAATCCGTTGCATGTGTTTATCTGCATGCAATTTTGGAAGAACGCATATATAAGTGCTCTTACAATTGAACTACTATATAAAAAAAGAAAATACAACTCTACAGATAAAAGTGAGCTATCAAGGGTTAAACTGGGTGCATCTGTCAAATTAATCCATACAATTGGATCTGGAGCATCTTCTTGTTGACACATCACCCATGGAACTGTTGTATTCAGACCAACAGCAGTTTCTGCAGCCCATTTGGCATACAATTTCCCAGCTATACCGTATGCCCCTTCGACAAACCCATATTCATTCTCAACCTGTTTAACATGTGATGGGAATCATCATTATGTTATCTCCGCTTCAGGTTAAACAGAACTGGTTTAAGCATTTGCGTAGTTCATTAAAAAACCTTTTGTTATTTGTATCTAAAGAATCACACTTCAATCACCTGAGCAAGAATGATGGGTCCTCCTTGTGATGCAAACAGATTCTCCTCTTTCATTAAATTTACAATCTTCGAGAGAAAACGTTTCATTTCCTCCTGCAGTCACAGCATCAGGTCGTGTCAAGATTCTGTACAAAGTTGTTTATACTAATCAATCCTACCAATGTAAAATTGATGTTCTTGAGAGAGCTTCAATCAGAATATGCCTTGAATAAGTTATTTGTTGTTCGAAACTGAATTCCGGGAATGAAATGTAGCCACATTGGAAAGCCCCTGCCACAGGAACAATGGGATCAGAAAATCATTTGAATGTTGTTCCCATTGATGACTAATCTTGAAGCATCTGCGATGCACTAAAGCACACCACTTGTATCTTCTTTTTTAATTTTTTTTCTTCTTTAAGAATAGTCTGCATATTGGTGGTAGCTAACTCAGTCCTACCACAGTCAGAACTAGAAGAACAGAGACAAGAGATATGATATGCATAGAATAGCCATAAAACTTTGAACAAGAATAGTAGTCTGCTGTGTATCAATAGAAAACATTGAGTCTGAGCAAACCCATAGTTCCATTCTGCACAGGCATAGGGTCCAATCCGTAAGTGAACAAATAGACCAGCTTCCTTAACTGTTTTGATAAATCTGACGAGATCAAACCTGCCTTCGAAGTAGTACTACGGAAAGGAAACCAATTTACATCAGCACCACCAACAAAAACAACTCGAAAAACACGTGAAAGATTTAAAAAATGAAATTAAATGTCTGCATGTGTATTTTCCAACATACAGCATACAGAAGAGCCATCATGTACATACAACCTGTCCTCTCACAGGCTCATGATAGTTCCAGAAAACATAAGTCTCAATAACGTCCAGTCCTCCTTCCTTTGATTTCTTAATAATTTCTGGCCAAACCTGTAAGTTTATTTTCCAATCAATAAACGTAATCAATGCTATATCACTATGCTTTCTCCAACAGTCTAGTAAACTGATGAACCGAGAAAACACATGCATGCAAGGAGAACAATGAAAACCCACCTCAGGAGTGGTTCTAGGATAATGAATAGAACCAGACTGCAAAACCCTTCTGTTTCCATCAATGACTATCGCGGTGGGATCATAAGTTACATTACTACAGTATCCTTTTTCGAAACTATAGCATCCAAATGTGAAAGCAAGAAGCAAAGCCAACACTAACGAATTCTTGCCTCCCATAATGTACGTCATAACACAATGGAGCTTTCAAGGAACCACTTTGGCCCCTTATAATTGAGCGGGACATCAGATACGATCAAACAGAAAGTCAAACAAGTCCTCGTTTTGTTGTGTTTCAATTGTTCTTTACGAAAATGAAGAATATGTAGTATTGCCGGCAGAAACTCTAGTCCTGGATTTCCGCATCTTAGTATTTAATGTCCAAAACTCCATATCTGCAATTAAAAAGAATATGTAGTTGGTCGGGTCGGTCGTGTAGGGCCTGGACTTAGTCATAGCGACCCGTGGGTCGATCGGTCCACTCATCAAAGATGTCAAGACCAAGCCCGTTCCATGATCTCCGAAGCCCATCAGCAGGAGAAAAACCTTCCATGCAGAGGTAGGAGTCTACGTGAAGACCTAACCCTAGCATCCATCTCATATATAAGGTATGCTTTCACCATAACAGAGGTACGCAATCATAAACCTAGCTCTCTAGCTTTTACGGCAATCCCACCTTCACCAAAAACCTAACTTGAGTGTCGGAGGGGCTTATCGGGACATAACCCCCGACGTGCCTTCCTTTGTTTTGCAGGTTTCTTCACGTCAAGGTCTTCATCAAGAATAGCCGATTCATGGATCCCAATGATAATGCTCAGTTCAGCCAAAATCTGGCAGAATCAATGTCTAATACTCTTGTATTACCGTTGAAGTTACCCAATAATCAACTTGCTCGTAACGTAAAAGTTAGTGAGCATAGTATTGGAAGAGTTGGGCCCTTGATGTGCTTGTCGAAACTAGCAAATTGGTGCAGAGAGACGGGGCATATTTCTCCGCCACATTT
Organism: Erythroxylum fimbriatum; assembly: GCA_026770325.2. Taxonomy (NCBI): domain Eukaryota; kingdom Viridiplantae; phylum Streptophyta; class Magnoliopsida; order Malpighiales; family Erythroxylaceae; genus Erythroxylum; species Erythroxylum fimbriatum. The sequence goes on from JANZLH020000061.1 coordinate 379,112, forward strand.
CTTGCTTGATGGTGAGAGGATAAAATTTTTTATTAAACCCAGTTGAACAAGATATCATACTGGCGCATGCATTTAGTTTGGTCCACGTGAATCTGTTGAGAACATTCTGTACTCTGCTTTTTTTTATTGAGTGAAGTTGCCACATCCTGCTGGGGCATTGCATTGGATTGGCTTTGTAATCGTCGGATCTCTTAAGTCCTAAAAAGTTACGAGTTCTGAGACTAAATGGAAGTATGGAACATCGAGCGCCCAACATTACCACATGTGCAGGTGTATTTGCTATTTACATGAAGATGCCATGCCTATGCCATTCTCTTAAAATTTAGGAATCCAACGCCACAATGGTCAAGAGTGAGACTCGGATAAAGTGGCCCTAAAACTCCCATACCCATACAGTCAAGTAGTATATGTTTCATAATTGATTAAATTCAGCGTCAATCAAGCTCTTTTTCCTAAAAACGGCTTCGTGGATTCCTAGACGGGAAACAAACCCAAATCTATATGCATTCTTTCTTCGACAAAAACTAGTATTAGACCACAAGAAGATAAGGCTAGCTATAAGATGACCCTCCCTTTTTCTAAATTCTCCAGTTCTTCTCTTCAACAAAAGCATGCATTTTTCATGAAATCAATCAAGGACAGAAGAAGATACAACATCTTAACTATACTAAAGATGGCAGTCCCATACAGTGGACAAAGAACCCATGTAACAAAGATCTAATCTTTTTACCCATTGATATTAATCATCTAAAAGTCAGTGCAAGGAAACTACAAAAGAATTCATTGCAGAGCTCTCAATTACTCTTCCTTTATCATACTAGAAGGGACAATGTCTTGAAGAAGTCCATTATCGTTCGCCAAAGCGGACCCTTGTACGTTGCCAAAGCGCTTCTCACCCAGAGAACTAGGAATTGAGGAAGTACTGTTATAACCAAAACCCATATGGGGGAGAATATTAACATATGGTTGTTGTTGCTGTTGATAGAGCGAGAAAGTGCTCTTTTGCACGGGCATAGTAAAGGGAGATATGGAGAAACCAGACTCTGGCAGTGCTCCGACGATAAAACCTGGACGAGGCATGACTGGACTTGGATGAGTGTGCTGGCCCTCATATGTGGTCATAACTATACCTGGGTCAGTGAATGATCTCTCTATTCTCTTCTTCACATTACATGACGCGGCGGTGCAACGGTAGTAACTCCTAATTCAACAGAACTCTTTTCAGCTTCTGGAACTAAAAGAAAGGATTGGTGGAAGAATAAGTAAATATGCACTGTAATAAGTACCTAGGAAATGGCCTATTTTTCAAAGCTTTTTGGCCGTACTTTCTCCATCTGTAACCATCTTCCAGATGATCAACCTCGCTCTTTGTCATGAATGCAAACCTCGGTTCTCCGTGTCTCTTCTGATTTGTCTTCTTTGGCTTCAACCTTTATACAAGTACAAACAGAAGAAGTTCATAAATTTATGCAACAGTGCACAAAGTCCAATTCTCGATTACATTCCAAAAGAGGATCTCCGTACCACAACACGCAAGATAAAATACACGAGCAAATTAAGCATATATGATAACCCTATCTTTGTGATTTAAACACAAAAGAAAAGAGAAACGACCATCAAAGACTTACTCTTTCTTGGCCTTTTGTTGTTCTATCTCGTCATTATCCATACCCTTCACTGGTTCATCATTCAAAGCCTCACTAGACGCCGATGAGATGGAGGAAGAGTTAGGGGTTGCAGGCTGATTATTCAACACCTCAGGCGACTTTATCTTGGTAAGCAGTGGACTGTTAGCTGTGTGTTGCACTGTGGAAGGAACCTGTAGAACATCAAACAGAGAAGAACCAAAGTCCTGCATATCCAGTAACTCAGTGAATCCTAACGAGCTCTTATCTCCCTCACTCCACTCAAGTAATGGAAAACTGCACTGGACATAGTCAGGAAATGTAGAGGATCCAGCAACCGTCTCTATCTTTACTTCTTTTGTCTCCATGGCTCAATTAAAACATAAAAAGTTTCATCAAAATATATGCATATACGAAAAGGCAAAAGGTAAACGGCCTAAGGTACTTTTTCTTGGATTGATCTGGTTTTGTATGGTAGGTAGGTGCGTGGTTTGGAGACAACTGGACGTTGAAGATATTTGGGGCTTGGAGATGGCGAGTGTTTGTGGTGTATGTACAATCAACCACGAGTTTTCTCTTTCTAATTACTACGGTGTTTTAAGGTTTCGGTTCTGAGATGGCGACATAAAAAACATTGACCGGCAATTGTAAGTCAAGAATTTGTACGGACGTGTAACAGTTCCGGTCTGAGAATTGAATGCACCAGCCTCCCTCTATCTGTGTATAGATATCGGACATCATTATATGGCCATGGAGTGGACCTGACCGACAAAACCCAACTGGGTCTTCCAGCCTTTTGTTTATGACCGGTTTCCCGTGTGAACGGCACATTAGATTAGATGCTTACGGCTCTTTAAATAAGTTGTCTCCGTTCGTGTGCATGTGAACGTGGATGAATCCTCCATACACACTCCTTTTTCCTTGTTCTCACCTTCTATAAAACATTAGGTTAAAGTAAATAACATAGAAATTAGAAAAAGAGCATCCCAAAAATGTAAGATATCTGTTTTAATTTTAAAACAACGAAAATAAATAAATAAATATGTTAATGCACGTGTGGTGGAACCATCATCCCATTCGCACGATGACATAATTTGCGTGTAATGCTTGCTCACCTTTGCATGCCAGCCAGCCTAAGCCTACCCCTCAATTATTTGCTTATCTTAAGAAGGAGAAGGAGAAGGAGGAGGAGGAGGAGAAGGAGGAGGAGGAGGAGAAGGAGAAGAAGGCATTGTCTTTTAAAATTTATCAAAAAGATTACTCCCCATAGTTACATATTTGGCAGCTTTCTCCTTTTTGTTTTGATTACTAGTCTTGACATATTGAGGTTAATAGAAAGTGTACCACAAGTATGAAATACCTCTTCCTATTGGGGGAAAGTAATATATTTGGTCACTTATCTAAGAACAATATGCCTACATATGCTAGGCTAGGCTAGGCTAGGTTTTGACTAAATACTGATGAAAGGAATATCTAAGCTAAAAACCCGTCATCCATACATACATCTATCGGAATTCTCAATTAATTCCGAATGACATCACACCACCCATATATTCATCACAATAAACACTGTCGTCCTTTAACTTCTTGAAGCACACACATTTAGCCTTACCTCTATCTTTATTCATGTATTCATGAAGTCGTAAAGATTTACCGTACATCCCTAATATTAAAAATGAGTCTACATCTTTTGTATAATATTATGGTATTTTATTGTATCCAATAAATCTCAACTATTTATTTATGTGAGTTCCGCATAAATTCTGCGTAAGTCTCGCAAGATTATGTTAGATAGAATAAGACTAAGTAATATTAAATTAATTAAAAATATTCTCACTTGCTTTTCTAATTTTCTTGGTCCCCACGCAAATATACAAAAGCTGCGTACACATCGCTCAATGCGCAGCCGTTGGGAACGTCGGCCGTTCTTTATCTCACACGTGTACTTCATGGGCCCCACATAACTCGATATCCCTTCATGAACTTTTGTTCAGGATACACTTCTCCCATATGATCGTACCATAACACGTGCCCCAGTTTGCGCCGCGGAGTTAGGCCGCCTTCACCGTCAAATTCAGCCTCGAATCTCAATTTTGTAAATACACGTGTTTTTGGTTGCAGAATCTTTTCAAATTTTATTTGAAACGGCATGTTTATTTTTACTTCAATTTTTTTGTATTTCAAAATCTGGTAAAATAAATATATTTTATTTTGATTTAAAATAATATTGTCCTACACATAATAATTATATTATATTACTTTCATCAAAACAAAGTAAGATACTTTGTGGACCTAAATTTCAGAGAGCGGAGACATAAAATTTGATGAAGATTTTTGTACATATAATAAGAGTTTTTGAGTTTAAGGTTGTCTGGAGAGCCGCACTGGAGAGAGGGCGAGTTGATTAGCCACTTGAGAGTTGAGACAGAATACTATGGGATTTGCGTGGGCTACAAGCTCTTAACACACACAGATCTCGTATTCATTGTATGAAATATCTAGACAAGGTTGGGGTAGGGAATACTGAATAGGGATTAAATTTAAACAAGTTGGTTATCTCTGATTTTGACAGGACTGGACGCTGTTGCTTGGATTCATGATTCTATGTGACTTTGCTGTAGAATATCTGCAAAACAATGAAAGGCACGCCGAGAGTTGATTGCCGACAAGCCCCTCCGACATTCAAATTAGTCTTTTTGTGAAGAGTTTGGTAACTAAAACAGAGAAGATCATAGTTCTAATCTCGTATTTGTATCATGGCAAAATAGTACCTTATATATAAAATAGTCGTTAGTATGCATGAGAAGTTATCACCTACGAATAGGCCGTCAACTCCTGAATCTGAGTCTGAGCTTAACATGACCGGCCTTACCACAAGTGAAGTGAACTGTTTATTTTGTTTTAATATAAAGATGTCATTGTCCTCCGTTACCAACCCTGCTTTTGGACACAAAGCCCGATACCTTGACTGTTGTCTTCTTTTCATCCATCTTCGACACTATTCTTGGGGTCAGACTTCAGAGGGAGAATTCGTTTTCGTTTCACATTACAAGTCTATATCCTTTTTCTCTTTTAAGCAAAAAAGGAATAATTTTAATTTATTTTTATTAAAAATATTTAAAATAAATTACAATATTTAAATTAAATTCTGAATAATCGAAAAAACTCGTAGAATACTATCGTCCTTAATTTTTTTATGTTAAAAAACTCATAAAATTATGTTTCCATCAAGTTGGTATGAATGTATTGTTTTCTAATGTATATATCGACTCTACAATGCTGTGAGCCCTAAATGGCTCAAGTGTAGATGTGAACTTGGATTCATTTCAGTCGTGGGTCCACCATTTTCGAGGCGAAAAGGAAATGCTTTCAAATATAATAGAAAGCTTTGGCTCTACCATTTCCTAAAATGACATTTTATCTTAATTACTGGTCGCATTCCCATTCTTCATTATTGACTCGTTATAAGCTAATTAAAAAAAAGTGCTAATTCAATCCTGTCGTTTGGTATTAATTTCTTACGAAAGAACGTGTTTCACCTAACCAATACTTCTATTAGAAAAAACATCCAACTTGAACGTGTCGCTTTAACGATGAATGAGCAAGTCTTTTCTTAGGTGTTCTTGTTCGCAATCTCATCTCTCTACGTACAGGAAAAAGAAATGGAATCCAAGACTCTCACTTAACAAAATCGGCAGTAGAATCGTTAAAGAACTTTGGATGTTTCTAGTTTCTTTTAGGGTATGTTTGGGAGTTTAGGATGAAATGGAATGGAATGACAATTAATGGAACGAAATGGAATGAAGTGGAATGGAATTGAATGAAATGTACCACTCCATTGTTTAGAAGTTTAAATAAAATAAGAGATGTTTGGAAGACAAGCCAAGCCATTCCATCCCTGACCCCCCAATTTGGGAGGTCACAAAGTATTGGATTTTGGATGGCAAATGATGACTTCCAAAGCCATTAATTATCATTCCATCCTGTTTCAAAATAGACTTCCAAACAATGGCCTGAATCATTTGGGCCATTCCATTCCATTCCCTTCCATCTCTCCACCCACGTCCAAACCTACCCTTAATACATTATTAAGAAAAACGTCTGAAACATGAATACAAAAAATTACACATGGAAGTGCTGTTCCTTTGACTTGGTTCTTATCTCATGTGCTACCATTCCCTTACCTACACCAGCTTAGATACAGCTAAGCACTTGCCTCAATAATATATGTCATGTCAAAGCTGTGGAAGGTGTACTCCTTCTGGGAGGACAAAAAGAGCGAAAGTGCCCTGGACCCATCAGGGACAAAGTAAAAGTGAAACGTATGTCATCTACCAAGAGCCAAATTTACACGCTTTCCTGCGACTGAATCAGACGCTCAATAAAATTTTAAAGAACCTCTACGACTTGATGGGATGTGCTTGCGGCGCCAGTCCACTCCAAGTCCGAGGATAGGCTCACGCTTATTTCACTTGAAAAAATGAGCAGCCCACCCACATCCACATGAACGGTGATCCCTTTCGGCTGTCACTTGCGTACTTTCTCTCATTGGTGCACTGAACCTGTGAATCTCAAGTTTGGGAAATCATTGGTCAAGTAATTAGTAACATCCTCAAATCTTTCATGATTAGAGCCCCACGGCACGCTTCCTGATCAATCCCATATCACACCTACGATACCATAATTCTATGTAGCTATCCTTCTAAACCATAAACTTTCTAATGACTTAGGATGTTGTAATGTCCCTTTCTATGGACATTCACGCATCATCGACAAAAGAGTACAGATCACCGAAAATTTCCACGTTCTAATTATTGGCCGAGCCATGCAAATGTGTAATGTATCGGGACTAAAAGATTTTAGATGCCCCACATGGAGGAAGGAGGTGTGGGAATTATATGAAAAGGGAAAATGAAGATGATCAATTTATGGGAATCCTGTCGACATCTTTGGTGCTATGGCTGTGGCTGAGTTACGGCCCGGCCAACAAATTCTTTTGCGTGCTAAGATGGTCTCCTGGACCCACTTTGTCTCTACGATTGTGGAGACCCCTTGCAATTAAACAAGTATGAACCCACTGGTCAATATGCAATAATTATCTAATTTAAAATGATTTATTTTGAAATCTATAGTGCAATAATATGATTTTATATTCCAAATTTTATTTTTGTTCACGGAATACACGCACAAAATGACGTCATCAATTCACTTAAATCACAAGTAAATGTACAGGCTATAGAGTGAGAGTGACAACAATACTCGAACTGCAGAACGATTGGCAACTTTTGACCCAATGAAAGTATGCACTACTCTAATGACAGGCCGAGGGATAGGTCAGTACACACCAACTGGGCTGATCTGTAGGTCCACAAAATCACCACTTTGAGTGTTTTGTAAAGTTGTTCATGTTTGATTCGAATAAGGTTTTTGAACATTTCAAGTTGCACGCACTTTTTCTTCTTCACGTTTTTCTGGAAGAAAGATAAATTTTATTTTAAAAAAAGAATCGGTATATGTAAAATTTCAAAAACTGATTTAAATTGTAAAAATTATCATATAAATGAGAATTGTGTGTCATAGAGTAGAAACTAAAAAACCTAATTTTCTTATATTTTAATAAAATATAGGCAAATCACATAAAACAGCCCCTGTGATATACTTGATTATTCATCTTAGCCCCTGTATTTTTAATTCGTTCACCTTAGCCCCTGTGTTTTTTATTCTCATTCAAGATACCCCAATTAGCTATTTTTGGACAAATTTGCCCTTATATTATTGAAATATTTTTTTTAATCTCTTGATTCCAAGGGCAAATTTGTCCGAAAATAGCTAATTGAGGTATCTTGAATG